>WOXC01001274.1:60000-100470 GCA_011680675.1 Gymnobelideus leadbeateri | reverse complement strand
TATTCATCATTTTTTTTCTTGTAGCACAGAAATATTCAGTTACATTCATGAGGCCAGTCATTCTGGAGAGTGATTTGTAACTGTGTTAAGAAAGTTATGCACAATTGTGCATACTTATGGACAGTTTCCTACCCACAATTTTAACTAGGCATGCAAAATGATTTTGCCCATGGGATTATATTATAGCCTCCCAGCAGATAAGGCTATGGACATTATATCTTTCTCTTGGCACAATTTTTACAGTACATTACAGGAAATACTTCATTGTAGCTCATTGCTATGGACGTTCATTTGTCTTTCAGGGGGAATTGTGAATTCTAGAACTTCTGAGCTGTGGCCAAGGTCTCCAGGGATCCCTTGTAGAAGATCAGAATTTTTTTTGAGGAAGAAAGAAGCTGCCTGCTTCAGTGAACCTCTAGATTTTCCCTTCAGTTTGTGTAATCCAGGCATTTGAGGTTACCTGGGTTCATCACAGTCAGGTGTTGCCCACTGGAGTGACCAATGGCACCCAACAATGCTCATCAAAATGCCAAATCAAGTCAATAAGCATTTGCTAAAGGAACCTAATTAAGCACTAAGGATACAGAGGAAGGCAAAAACAATTTCTGTGCCCACGAAATCTACATTCTAATGGGAAAGACAACATACAACTATATTCTTTACAGATATATACAGTATAAATGGAAGGAAGGGGCAGCTAGGTGGCGCCATAGTGCACAGAGCGCCAGACCTGGAGTCAGGAAGACTCAATGAGTTCAAATCCAGCCTCAGACACTTACTAGTTGTGTGACCCTGGGCAAGTAACTTAACCCTGTTTACCTCAGTTTCCTCATCTGTAAAATGAGCTGGAGAAGGAAAGGGCAAACTGCTCCAGTATCTCTGCCAAGAAAACCCCAAATGGAGTCACAGAGAGTCAGACAGAACTGAAAAACAACTGAACAACAAAAAAATGGAAGGAAATCTCAGAGGGAAGGCACTAGCATTAAGTGGGACTTGGAAAGAACTATTGCAGAAGATGTGATTTGAGATGAGACTTGAAGGGAAGTCAGGAGGTAGAGAGACAAGGAATAGAGAGACGAGACACACAGAGAGAAAGACAGACAGACAGACAGAGACAAAGAGAGAGAGAGAGAGAGAGGGAGTGAGAAAGAGAGGAGGGAGAGAGCATTCCCGGAATGGGGAACAGGCAGCTAGGTGGTGCCATAGTGCACAGAGCACTGGGTCTAAAGTCAGAAACACCCAAATTTGAATTCAGTCTTATTCACTTATCTGTGTGACCCTGGGCAAGTCACTCTACCTGTGTCTTTTTCAATTTCCTCGACTATAAAATGGGAATGATAATAACGTCCCATGGTTGTTGTATGGATAAAATTAGATATTTGTAAAATGCTTTACAAATCTCAGAGCATTATATAAACTATTATATATAAATATATAAACTTTTACTATTATTAGATAATGAAGATATTAGAAAACATATTAGATAATGAAATATAATAATATATTACTATAACAATATAATAATAGAATATATTCTATATGAAATAGATAATGAAAAGGCATAGAATCCAGAGGGGGGATGTCCTGTCTGTGAGCAATAGTGCAAGAGGTCTGGATTGTAGAATAAATAGAAGAAAACAAGGGTAAGATGGAACAAAAGGAAAGGCCAGGTAGTGAAGGGCTTAGGACTAGGGAGCCACTGAGGTTTATTGAGTGGGGAAGAAGGGGTGACGTGGGTGACGTGCGTTTTCAGAATGATCACTTTGACACTTGAGTGGAGACTGGACTGGAGTGGGGAGAGACTTTTGCCAGGCAGACCCCCGGTGCACTATTGTACAGGTGTAAGGTGATGAGCGTCTGTCCTTCGCCCTTCTAGAAATTGCTGTAAGGGCAGTGTGATATGAGGCTGCTGAACCCATCAGGAGAAGCTGAAAAGCAGCTTTCCAAGAGCCCTTCCAGGACCAAGAGACCAGAGATGCGCAGACTGAACCAACAGAGTATCTGCAATGAAAGTTTAAAGGGCAAGTCTCCAAAGGACTGTGGTTCTTTTGTAAACCTCAGAAGTATGGCCAGCAGGGAGGCATTCTGGTGACCCCCAGGGTATGTGCTATGTCAGTGTTGGTCTTGCAGGAGCTGATCAGGCCTAAGAGATACCACAAATGTGAGTCTGTCTCCAAGCCAGACAAGAAGGTGAAAGGGTATGAGAGACACTTACTACTCAACAGATGATTAGTCAAGAAGAAAGATTCCTAGGAGGGGCAGCTAGGAGTGCCTAGGAGTGGCACAGTGAATAGAGCACCAGCCCTGGAGTCAGGAGGACCTGAGTTCAAATCCAGCCTCAGACACTTAACACTTACTAGCTGTGTGACCTTAGGCAAGTCACTTAATCCCAATTGCCCTGCCTTCCCTCCTCCAAAAAAGGCAAAAAAAAAAAAAAAAGAAAAGAAAAGAAAGAAAGAAAGAAAGAAAGATTCCTAGGGAAGATGGAAGAAGGAATAACAGCTAATGTTTACGTGGCACTTTCAGGTTCATAAAGTGCTTTACAAATATTATCTCATTGGCTCCTCACAGAAGCCCCTGGAGGAAGGTATTATTATCCCCATTTTACAAAAAATAAACTACTGACTCTAAAAGCCACAATTTTTCCTCTGTGCCACGCCCTGCAAAGAGGCAGAATCTGAACAGAGGTAAAGGAAAATTTCCTAACTATCAGAGCTCTGCCAAAGCGGGAGTAGCTGCCTGGAGAGGTAGTGAGTTATCCGTTACTAGAGGTATTCAAGTAAAGAATGGAACCTTGTCAGACCAGATAGTTTCTGAGGTTCCTCTGGACTCAGATTCTGTGTGTCTGTAATTCTATCATTAAAGAAGAGATAAGGGGTGGCTAGGTGGTGCAGTAAGTAGAGCGCCGGCCCTGGAGTCAGAAGGACCTGAGTTCGGATCCGGCCTCAGACACTTAACACACATTAAAAAAAAACCCAACAACAACAACAAAAACCCTAGCTGTATGACCTTGGGCAAGTTGCTTAACCCCAATTGCCCTCCAAAAAATAAAATACAATACAATAAAATAAAATAAAATAAAATAAAATAAAATAAAATAAAATAAAATAAAAAAAGAAGAGATAAGATACCAACCTTACTCCCAAGCCTCTTACTTTCCAAGTTAAGCAAGTAAAAGTAGACAGGTCTCTCTTTATACTTGATTGACCTTGACCATAACACGTTTGCCCATTCTGCCCTAATGCTGCTTGGATGAAGACTCCTGATTCAAAATCTTCATAGCCTACCTCCTGCACTGACTGCAGGACTGTGGTCAAGTCACTTAGTTTCCTCATCTGCAAAATGGGAACAGCAGTGATCATTTCCGTTTTTGAGCCCATATGGGTTGTTGTGAGGATTTTTTCCTTTTTTTTTTAAAACTTTATTTTCATTTATTTATTTATTTACCTTTTGGGGGGGCAATTGGAGTTAAGTGACTTGCCCAAGGTCACATGGCTAGTTTTTTGTGTTGACTGTCTGAGGCCAGATTTGAACTCAGGTCCTCCTGACTCCAGGGCCAGTGCTCTATTCAGTATGCCACCTAGCCACCCCTGTTGTGAGGATTTAATGGGATGTGAAGGGCTTTGCACAGTTTTAAGCATGACATGGATGTAGGTAGTGTTATTGTTGTAAGTAGTGAGGTCTTGTAGCTAGAGAATTAGTCTCCCAAACAGAAGGTTTTGCCTCTGACATATCCTGGCTGTGTGACCCTGAGTAAATGATGGAAATTCTCAGTGCTCCCAGACAACTCTCATACTAAAAGAACAGTTGCTTCTCTGCATTGGTTTACAAGGTTTCCTCATTGTGAGGTTCCCCCTAACCAATTACATCACTGGTCTGGACCAAAAAAAAGATATTCCATTCTCTTGATGGTGATCACTGTCTCTGGCTCCCACTGATTAATTACTTCATATTAACTAATCAAGGAATGGGATCTATGGCCTTGAATGACCCACTCAGACTATTGTAGACTGCCCCACCCAGACCAGGTCAGACTGCTGACATCACAGCCCCACCATAGATGGCTTCTAGTCTCAGTCCATAGCTATGCTCCTGACTCTTCTCTGGGGTGGGGCAGGGAAAGAAAGTCCAAGAGGCACCAGAGGCAGTGAGGCTGGTGGGCAGCTAGACTGGGAGTCAAGAGGAGGACCTGGGTGTGAATGTCACTCCAGACCGGCTGTGTGTCCCTGGAGAAGTCATGCAAACTCTCTAGCCCTCACCCTCCTCATTTGGAAGCTGAAGGTTGGGGAGTGTGATCTCTAAGTACCTCCCCATTCTAACTCTATGACCCTGTGAGTCACCCACCACCACAGAGCATCTCTTCCTCCTGGGGATGCTCAAAGAACTCCTCCCTTTGTTAGGGCTAATGCAGCAGTTCAGCTTTGGGGGTGCATAACCCTTATAGACTCTTAAAAAGTCTCCCAAAGAGCTTTGGTTTGTGTGAGTTTTATCCATCAATATTTACTCTACTGAAAATTAAAAGATTTTAGAATTATTATGAAAATAGTTTTGAACTCAGACCCCCTGAAAGGTTCTCAGGGATCCTCAGGAGTCCCCAAACCACACTTTAAGAACTACTACTGGGGCATCTAGGTGATGCAGTGGTCCAGCCCAGGAGTCAGGAGGACCTGAGTTCAAATGCAGCCTTAGATACTTGACACTTAACTAGCTGTGTGACCTTGGGCAAGTCATTTAACCCCAAATTGCCCTAACTTTCCCCTTCCAAAAGAGAGAGAGAGAGAGAGAGAGAGAGAGAGAGAGAGAGAGAGAGAGAGAGAGAGAGAACTACTGTGCTAATATCTTCTTCTTGGTGTTGCATAGCTAGCTACTTCTTCTTCAGAAAGTTGGGATCCCCCTTCAAAGGGAGCCTCACACACACTATCGGGTTCCACACTAACAGGATCAACTTTGTTCCTAGTACTCTACAGTCAGCTCCAAGCACTTCTGTCTGTGTTCACAAACCTCTTAAAGACAACTTTAGACCAAGGGGTTAAGTTTTGCTCCTAGACATAGAAACAAAAATGTTGCTTCCAAAAAAATGCCCCTTAAAATTTCAAGCTTTCTCTGTTCCTTTAATCCACAGGAATGTTTTTCAGCCACAGTGGCTACTAATCCAATCCAATCCAATGAGCATTTATTAAGCACATATTGCACTGTCCTAGTTTCTGGGGTCACAAAGATAAAAAGAAAAGCTGTCCCTGCCCTCAGAGAGTTTATATTCTTGTGGGGAGATAAGGGGAATAGATCAGGAAAAACAGACATGCGTGAACACACGCACATATATGCATTAATATATACACACAGTTGTGCATGCATGTATGTGTACGTGTTGGGGGTATGGAGCTGTTTGGCTGAAGACAACTGATTAGAAAGGCGCCCTTCCTGGTCTTGATGGACCATAGAGAAACTTGCAAACTGCTTTATTTTCTAATGAGGTTTGAAATCAACTTCCTAGAAGACGGTAATATGGGTCATAAGTTACTCAAGCTTGTTCTATTAGCTAGTATTTGGGGGCAGAGGAGGAGGCAATCAGGGTTAAGCAACTTGTCCAGGGTCACACAGTTAGTAAGTGTCTGAGGTCAGATATGAACTCAGGACCTCCTGACTCCAGGGCCAGGGATCTATGACCACACCACCTAGCTGTCCCTATTAGCTACCCCTTATGTAGTACTATAAGGTTTGCAAAGTTCTTTACCAAAATTTTCACTTGATCCTCATAGCAACCCTGTAAGCTAACTGCTGTCACTGCTTCAGTTTTACAGATGAGGAAACGGAGACTATGAAAGGCCAGGTGATTTGCCCAGAGACACAGAGCTAGAGACCATCTGAGGCAAGATTTGAACTCAGCTCTTCCAGACTCCGGGTCCAACATTCTAGCCACTCATTGTTCTATGGCTGAATGCTTATCAGTGTCTCACCTTTAACATTCCTTTTGGGTGTAGGAATAAATTACCTGCACCATGCCTGATGCCATATTGTTGGCTGAATTTCCTCCTGGAGACCAATATCCTGCTCCCTTCAGAAAAAGGAAAGAGGGGAATGTCCTTGGGTAAGTCACAGCTCTGACCCTATTATTTTACATATGAGGAAACTGAGTCCCCTCGCACCCAGACATCCAGTGGTTTGCTTAGAGTCACACAGGTAGGATTTTAGTACTTTATCCTCTGACTCCAAATCCAGGGATTTTTTGGTTTGTTTTATTTGTTAGCCACTTGATTCTTATTAATTAATTAATCTATATATATGTAATTTACATAAACTACATATATAATTATATAAATTATATAGTGTATAATTATTACCTATTTATAGAGAAGGCAGCTAGATAGCACAGTGGATAGACTACTGGGCCTGGAATCAGGAAGACTCATCTTCCTGAGTTCAAATCTACCCTCAAGACACTTATTATCTGTGTGACCCTGGGCAAGTCACTGAACCCCATTTGCCTCAGTTCCCTCATCTGTAAAACTAGCTGGAGGAGGAAATGACAAACCGCTCCAGTATCTTTGCCAAGAAAACTCCAAAGAGTTGGATACGACTTGAACAATAAAAACAATTTATAGAGCATTGTAAGGTGCGCCAAGCACTTTACATATGTTTTCTTTTTTGCATCTCAACCTGTGTGAAATAGTCTATCATTATCCCCATTTTACAGATGAGGGACTGAGGTACCGTTATTTTAAATGCCTTACCCAGTGATGCACAGCTATTAAGTGTCCGAGGCAGGATTCAAACTCAGTTCTTGCTGACTCCACATCTGATACTTGACCCACTGCTCCAGCTACTTGGCTGTTATTTAGAGATTTTAAAGCACCTCCTCTGAAGCTTTTATTTGGTGCTCCTAGTACTGCCCCACCCCGTAAGTCTAATGCTTGCTTTTCCATAGATGACCCTCCAAAATCCTTGATGATGACGGACTGCCTGTCCTCCTCTAAGCCTAAGCTTCTCCAGTCAGATAGAAACAGTTCCTTTGATGACATGTCCTCTGAACTGGATCCTTGCCCTTCTGAGTGTCTTCCCCCATGAAACACAACTCACAAAGCAAGTCGATGAAGGCAACGTGCCTTCGCTCTTTGTTTTGTCCTTTCCCTCCCTTCTGTTAGGCATTTATAAACTTCTTATTTTGAAGTCTTGCCATGCTCTGGCAAGATTCACCTGTGAACTCTGAAGCCTAGCAGGTTCAAAGCCTTGCACTCAAGTCACAGTAATACATTTTAAAAAAGAAAAATGTTTGGCACAAAGTTTAGTGCCAGGGAGAGCAGGGGGAAATTCACCATTTTCTCCTCTTTGCAGAGGTGGGAGACTACAGGTGTGAAGTATTGCATAATGTGTTGGCTGATCTGTTTGCTGAATTACTTCCCCTCCTTCTCCCTCTTTGCTACAAGGGCCAGCTTGCTGGGAAGGAGAAGAAAGATATATTTAGAAATGAATGTGATTTAAAGACAAAAGACATAAATCTTTTTTAAAAAGGGGGGATAAAAATACTTGGCATGTAATGGTACTTCTGAATGAATTTTAAATTAAGAGTGACAAAGTTGATTTAGAAAACTGGTACATTTTAGAATGAGATTTTTTAAAATGTAGAGTTATGGCAAAAACTTATTCTAACTTCCTTTTCTAATAATTTTCCTTTATTTTCCTTCTTCCCTCTTTGCCAGGCGCAGTGGCCTAACTTGCTTAGACAAACAAAAAATCTTATCCAAGAGAAACAACAGTTAAAATCAAAGAAAATCCTTAGAATAACAACATTTTAAAATGTGATTGTTGCAAGCTTCTAGTATTTCCAACAGCCGGGGCTCTTATATCTTCCAATTAGGGTCCTGAATCACTCAGGGGATTTATTTACAGCTGCCCTCTGGGACTGTGAAGAAGGCATATTTTGTCGATGGAGGTAAATGACCTCTCTGGCCAAAAGAAAAAAAAAGTCATTTCACTGATTATTCACACTTGGTTCTGGGTCATTTAAGTAGTGCTACTAAAGGTCAAACCCTTGGATGTCTGACCTATGACCTCATTTACATATTAAAGAAAACTGGATTATTTTAGGGAGTCAAATGGATTGAGGGATGCCCTTTAATGTGTAAGAGAAATGGGTGAACACATCGGATTAATAAAGAGAACAACAAAAAAATGTCCAGTGCTGGAGGGACTGTGGGAAAACGGGCACGCTAGTGGGCTGGTTGTAAAACTGAATTTATCTAATTATTCTGCAAATCAATCTGCAATTTGACTAAAAAAGTCACTCAATTGTACTTATCTTTGGACTTAGTGATACCATTTCAGGGTGTATTCTCTAAGAAGGGCAATGATGGAAGGAAAAGTCTCAAATGTACAAAAATGTTGGTAGCAACACTTACAACAGCAAAAACAAAGCAGGGGAGGGGAGAAAAGTAGGTGCTCATCAATTAGGAAACTACTAAATTGGAGGGTTGGTATATATCAATATAATAGAATATTATTGGAAAGGAAGGAAAGAAGGAAGGAAGGAAGGAAGGAAGGAAGGAAGGAAGGAAGGAAGGAAGGAAGGAAGGAAGGAAGGAAGGAAGGAAGAAAAAGAAAAAAAAGGAAGGAAGGAAAGAAACAAAGAAAACCAGAAACTTGGGAAAACTGTAAACAGGTAAGAAAAGTGAAAAGAACTGATACAGAATGAAACCAAGGAAGCGATTTATACAATGATCATAATATACCACAGAAAACAATACTGATTGTCATCAGAGTTCTAGACCATGTAGTTGTCAGTTGACTTCTGAGAACTAACAGCAAAGCTCACCTCCTCTCTGGCAGAGAGTTGGTGAATTCTAGGTACAGAAATACAAATATATCCCCAGGCACAGCCAATATGTTGGTCTGTTTTGTTTAACTGTACTTTGTTGTTATGAGGAAGGGATTTATTTGGGGCAAGGAGAGTTATTGGGAAAGGAAAGTGTTGTAAGGAAAAAGCATCAACAAAATATTTATTTTTAGGGAATACAAAGAAAAGAGATGAGTAGATTCATTCAATTTTAGCTACTTGTGTTTTTATTCTACTTAGATATTCCCAAATTGGTAACAATAGTTATAGAGGGAATAATAAGACCTAGGATCTATGATCAATAACCTCATTCTCCTACATGTTTCAACCACTTGGAAACTTGATAATCCTACGAGGAAAAGCGATGTAGCAGCAGCTAACACATCTCCATTCAATGATTCTGTCATCCATGGTTTTCCCATTCCTCACCTTTATCAGAAACTTTTTGAGAATTAAAAAAAATCCAGAGAAACAATGGAGAAAGGCCAATATAATATTCCTACAGCAGTGGAGAAGGATGGTCATTATCTCTCTCATAAAGCATTCTCCCCCTTCTCTGGTTAGTTCAGAAAAAGTTTCCATATGTTTTCAAATAAATCACAGTTGTTGAAAATCTGGATGTGCCATTCATGGAATACCATTGTGGTCTGATAGGTGAGCATTCTTGGAGGGGCAGTGTTTTTCCAGGGTCTTCCAAAGTTTCATTGCTGCCTCTAACCACCCCCATCAGCAAGTAGAATGTAAACTCTTTGAGGGCAGGGAGGGGCTCACTTTCGAATTTGGATCCCCAGTAAGATGCACAATATCTGACACCTTGTCAACATAAAATAAATGTTTGTTGATTGATCTATTAATTGATATATTGATAGAGATTTCTTTTTAGCTAGATCTTCTCTTGTGGCATGTAATTACCAATGTACTTTTCCCTTAATTTGATCTGTCCCTTTGGTATCTTTACTGATTTCCACAGATCCCTGTTTTCTCCAGTAAAATTTTCTCATGGGATCCATGTTCTATTCTTTATTACTAGTCACATAAAATAGACTTTTAACTTCAAGGATTTAAGCTGGGTACAAAACATTTCCCAAGGGGGAGGATTGTTCAGCCCTTGAAATAGGTCTCCAAGGATGCTTACAGACTATCTTTGGAGCTGTGGGATAATCAGAACTATAAGAAATTCAAGGAATAGGCTATGATTTCTTCCCAAGGCTAGCATTCTATGTATTGATAGTCCTAGGCCCCTGAGTTTACCTCCTTCTATTCACCCCTAATGCAAAGGAACCAAGAGATCTTATGGGATCATAGATCTGGAATTGGGAGGGACCAGAGGGGTCACCTAGCACAGCCCCCTTCTCCTGTAGATGAAAGCATTGAGGTTTAGAAAGGTTGAGCAACTTATTCAAGGTCCTTCAGATAAGAATAACAGTTGTCATTTATATGGTAGGACCATTGTTCAAGAACTGAAGGAGATCTCAGAGGTCATGGAATCCAATCCCCTCCTTTTACCAAGGCACAAAGAGAGATTTGCCCAGCATCACAACTACCAAGTGTCTGAGTCGGGATTCAAACTCAGGTCCTCCTGAAGTCCCATTCCCCCTCTTCACTACGTCATCTTACTGCCTCTTGATAACCTGCTTGAAGGTTTGCAAAGTGTCGTACAGGAATTCTGAGTTCAGTTCCAGTGTTAGAGCCATGTTCTACACCACAGTTCTACTTGTTCTTAATTACCTAAGCCTACCTAATCCTTGATCCCTCCCTGCCATCTCCCATAGGGTCGAGGACCCCTGGACAGGCCATGGAAGACAAGGAGAAATTTATGTTCAACAAATATTTATTAAACATCTCTTGTATACAAAACCCTATCCTATTCACTGATGGAGATACAAAATTTACCAGAGACATTGTCCCTACTTTCATGGAGCAGATAGTCTAGTGGAGTGGTAGGGAAAGTGGGGAAAGAAGATAACTTCCGTAAAAAAATCATATTAGAAATAATACAGGAGTAGGCAAGAGACATAGAAATATCATTCTATGTGAATTCTAGGGGATAAAAAGGGAAGGTCATTCCTAACTGGGGGAATCGAGGAAAGTTTCCTGGAGAAGGTGGCATTTAAGTTGGGGTTTAAAAAATGAGTATAATCCCACCATAAAGCCCCCTCTTCTCCAAATGACCTCATATTTATGTATTTATTTTATATGTTCTTATCAAGGAAGCCTGATGATCCTGTGTTGTCCCCAGGATAAAGTACAAACTCTGTTATTTGGCAATAGACTTTTAGCCTTTCATAATCATCATCTGATTCAAACAGATAACTGTGTTGATTTCATACTACTGCCCCTCACACATTCCATGTTCCATCCAGAGTGGCCATGTAACCTAACATCTCATCTCTTACCTTTGTGTCCCTAGTGGCTGGGATGCTCTCCCTCCTCATCTCTGGTGCTGAACCCCAAAGTTCTGCTCAAGTGCTAACTTCTACCCAAGGCCATTTGTTTTTCTATTTGGCTCCAGAGGAAAAAACCAGAGGCTGGAAAGAGACAAATTTAGGCTTGAGGTCAGGAAAAGTTTCTTAGAAATTAAGTAGGGCTATCCAAAAAAGGAATGGCTGCCTTGGGAGGAAGTGGGCTCCCATGCCTGGAGATCTTCAGAGACTGGATGGCCTCTTACTGGACACTTGGTCATTGAGGTTCTTTTCTGAATGTCACATTCTAGATGACTGCCGTGGTCCTTTCTGTCTCTGTGATTCTCATGTCCCTAGTAGTTCATGTTCTACCCTCCAAATAATCTGAATTTATTTTGTATCTGCTTGTTATATGTAGAGCCTTTCTAGGTTCCTTCCTCCCCTTAAATGCATACTCATAGGTTGGGTTCCCTGGAGAGCAACTACCCCAGATTCAAGGTAATCTATAGGCACACACATCTAAAAATATTGTTCATAGGCCCCTATCGATGTATTTGTTATTAATTAAGGTTAGTCATTTTTGAGTCATGTCTGATTTTTCATGATCCCATTTGGGATTTTCTTGGCAAAGATACTAGAGAGGTCTGCCATTTCCTTCTCTGGCTCATTTTATAGATGAGGAACTTGGGCAAACAGAGTAAAGTGACTTGCCCAAAGTCACATAGCTAGTAAGTGTCTGACACCAGATTTGAACTCACAAAGATGAGTCTTCCTGACTCTGGGTCCAGTGCTCTGTCTGCTGCACCACCCAACTGCCCTGGCCTTTTAATACCATTTTGCTATAAGAAATGGAAAGCAGAACGCTTTCAGAAAAGCCTGGGAAGACTTAAACGAAGGGACACAAAACAAAATGAGCAGAACCAGGAGAATGTTGTACACAGTGACTGCAGTGTTGTATGATGATTAACTGTGAATGACTTAACTCTTCTCTGTAATAAAATGATCCAACACAATTCCAAAGGACTCAGAGAAAGAACTGATGGAATCTGAATGCAGGTTGAAGCATACTTTTTTTAAACTTTCTTTATTATTCTTGGGTTTTTTTGGTCTGAATTTTCTTTTACAACATGGCTAATATGGAAATGTTTTGCATGATATCACCTGTATAATCTAAGTCAAAATGCTTGCCTTCTCCAGAAGCAGGGAGGGGGAGGAAGGAGGGAAAGAATAGGAAAATCAACTTTTAAAAAAAAAGAATTTAAAACTTTTTCTTTACATGTAATTGAGAAAAAATACAATTAATATTAAATGAGAAAAAAATTTAAATTTGCTTTTTAAGCTAAATTAATTAAATTTAATTAGCTAAAGAACAGGATTAACTCAAAGAAAAAAGCATTTACTGAACTGGTATGGTAAGAAAAGTCTTACCAAAGCATTTCTTCTGTAAACCAGGAGCATGCTTTCACACGAGTATATCCAGCATCAGCAGGGAGAGGGAATACAAAAGAGGTCACAAGGGAAAAAACACACATGTAGGGAATGTGTGTGACCAGGACGTATTTGTGGAGGAGAGCATCCAGAGGGGATACGTGTGGTCAAGGCATGTGCAGGAAGGGGTGACTCACACAAAAGGAGTAACTGGTACCATCCAAGGCTGTAGGGTGGAAGATGTCTCTGTGCTGCTCCCATCCACTTTGATGCCAGAAGCACAGTCAGGCTCTGCTCCACTGGATGGTCCTGCATGTGATGCTGCTGGATGCTGCTTGGCAGCAGTCTCCCCTACCTCCAGCCACTGGTTCAACTGACTTCACTGGCTAGGGCACTGCCATGCTCTTTTTTGTTTGTTTGTTTTCTCTCTTTTTTTTAAAAATGGGGTAAGGCAAGGCAATTGGGGTTAAGTGACTTGTCCAAGATCACACAGCTAGTAAATGTGTCAAGCATTTGAGGCTGGATTTGAACTCAGGTCCTCCTGACTCTGTTCACTGTGCCACCTAGCTGCCCCTCTCATGTTCTTTAAGACAGAACAGGAACCCTTCTTTGGAGACTAGCCTCCCAAGCTGAAGACTCTCTTCTCATGAGAACAGGGACTTCTTGGCTTTTGTCTTTGTATCATGACACGTAGGAACAGAGGCTGGGTTCTTCATTTGTCCAATACACCAGACTGCCTCTATCTGGTACATAGTAGGCATTTAGTAAGTGTTTGATGAAATGAATTTAATAAGAAATTCTTCTTTGAAAAAAGTAAGCAAGTTACTCCCGATTCAACCATTGGAGCAGATTTGGGAGTCACATCCAGGAATGCTAGGGTGGGCTGGGAGCAGAAGGGTTTCTTCCCTACAGAGCAGCCAGAACCAGATCCCCACCCAAAGGGACTGAGGTTGGCCATTCAACCCTTGCAAAGGCAGGAGATGGGTCTCGTGTACAAAAGCAATGCTGGAAAACAGGAGGTGCCCATTCAAGCCCATCTAAAGTAGGAAAACATGAGTTACAGAAGGCGATGATGAGGCCGGGCCCTTGTGTCACACTGACTCCCCTTGGGCCACTCCTTGGTTGGGTCTGAGTGAGTCACCATCACGATGTTTTTGGCATTTGATTCTCTGGAATGACCCTTCACATCCCAGGAGGGAAAGTCGAATATCTTCATCTTGGTTTGATTAAAATTACGTACCTTTGATGAAGAAAAACCAGAGCCCAGAACGGGATTTTTTTTGTTGTTGTTGCTCTCACAGGACCCTTGAGGCTTTTACAGAGTTTTATCTCTATTTATTTTCTCCATATGCTGTATAAGCTTACTTGTGTCTGCTTATCAGTGTCCATTTTGTCTTTGCTGATAGAACATAAGATTCTACAGGACCAGGATTATTCATTGTTGCTTTGTATTCCCAGTGTATGACACCCTTAATAAAGAAAGCTAACATTTAAATAACCCCTTAAGTTTTGCAAAGCACTTTACAGATTTTGTCTCTAATTAATCCTCACAACAACCCAGTGAGGGAGGTGCTATTGTTATACCTACTTTACAGATGGGAAAATAGAGGCTGAGAGAGGTTTAGGTGATTTGTTCAAGGTCACACAGCTATACAAGAGTTTGAGGCAGAATTTGAACTCAGGCCTTCCTGCCTCCAAAGCCAGCACTCTCTATCCATGGCTCCACCTGCCTGCCTCAAAGGTTTATCGATTGATATGAATTTCTGCATCGTCCTGGCTGCCTTCTCGGGTCATGTTCTAGTTTGTCAATATCGTTACCAACATAGGGTCCCCAGCACTGAAACGTACTCCAGAGGTAGTCTAATCAGAACAGGTGATCAATGACACAACATACCAGTGGGAGAGCCAGGTGCAGACCCCTCACCCCCAAGCCCATACTCATTGCCTTTCTCAGAGGTGCTCCCCATAGCATTTCCAATCAATCTGACTCACATGCTCTCCCACTGACTCTTCATTAGGACCCACATGGCAGGAGACACTCCCTGTAGCAGACATCGAATCCCTGGCATGTGACTTTCTACCTCTTTTAAGCCATTGCTGAGAGATAATGAACCACTCAGACACATCTGTCATTGTGTGATCTAAGTGTGCTTCTCGACTTAGCTCTGGAAGTTCTGTTTGAATGAAAAAAAATTAATAAATCAGTTAAATAAATGAAATGAGCTCTTTGGATACTGAGAGAGAGCTGACTATAGCCCCTCTCAGGCTACTGGGGCAGTCAGAGCAAAACTGATTCATTGCAAAATGGGTCCCAATTGAATCTGAGTGTAAACAATGAAGTATTGCATTTGGCCTCAGTCTTGTTGGCTAGGAGCAGGCCCATACTCAGAGGGTAAGTGAACACAGCCAACTCTCCATGAGTCAAGGGCTGGGCACCTGCCCCCGGGGCCCTTGCCACTTTTCCTCTTCTTCCCTCCTGTGTACTGCTGCTCATAATTCCAGTCACTAAGGAATGAGGATTAGAAAAGGAAGGAGATGAAGTCCATATCAGTCACTCCTGCTCTTGTTCTGAGCTCTGCCCAGGGCTTTAGGAGACTGGGCAAGCAGGAGCTCCAATACACCATCCACAACATTCAAGGAGCTTTTGGAAAGGAGAGAGAGAGAGAGAGAGAGAGAGAGAGAGAGAGAGAGAGAGAGAGAGAGAGAGAGAGAGGAAAGAGAGAGAGAGAGAAAGAAGGAGAAGAAGAAGAAGAAGAAGAAGAAGAAGAAGAAGAAGAAGAAGAAGAAGAAGAAGAAGAAGAAGAAGAAGAAGAAGAAGAAGAAGAAGAAGAAGATGGCTGAGTGGGGTGGAGAGAACACTAGACTGAGTCAGTTGAATTGAATTCAAATGCCAGCTCAGTCCTCCAGTGACCATAAGCAAATCTCATAACTACCATTTGCTTCCAAGTCCCTTGTCTTCCTCAGTTGTCTTATCTACAAAATGGGGAGAATAATGTTTGTGACCACCTCCCAGGGCTGATATGAGAAGCCTTTTGTGAAAGTCAAAGCATCATAGGGATGTGAATTATTAGTGATTAGTTTCTATTCATTTGGGTTCCACCTCCCTTTGCTGTCCTCCATCTACTCTTCCAGCTGTGCCCTCAGGAGAATTCCTCCTTCCTTCAAAGTACAGCTAGACCGTCCAACATCCTTAAAAACACAGCTATCCTGACCTTAGTACTCATGCCCCACTACAACCCCCACCAAATCACTCCATTTTCACCCTTTATATATTTCTCCCCCCAAAAGAATGTAAAGTCCTTGAGGTTGGTTTTATCTTGTCTCTTTATACCCCCAATAACTGGAATATAGTAGAAACCCAATAGCTGCTGATTGAATTGAATTGTAATACTTACTTTAGAGTGCTCAGCTCAGGGGCCACCTTAGATGAGAAGCAGATCCCCACTGCTATATCTTCCCACAGAATGTCCTGTTCTTATTTGTCTGTATAGATTTTATAGAGTCTCAATGTAAACCTCTTGAAGGTAGGTACTGTTTTCATTTTTGTATCTCTAGCACTTAAACTAACTTTTACTGATGAGTACAAGGCAAAAAGAAAGAATTATCATGAGAAAAAGATATGGTATATAATTGAAACAAATCGAACTAATTAAACAAATAATAACAGGAAATGGGAAATGGACATTAAAAATGGCATCAATAGCAATTATAATAATGTTATATGGACGTTTGACTGCTGTAAATTCATTGCCACAAGTAACACAAAATAGCCCAGAAAGTACCTTGGTGAGCAAGCAAAGAAATATGGAGACCAAAGCAAAAGCAGCAGCGATTTAGGACGAAAACTTGTTTGTAAACTCTTATAAATAATGATGATGGTCCATCACATGAGTCAAGCAGGGAGAAGCAGTGGAGGGCAAAACCAGTTTAAAGAAAATTTAGCAAGATTAGCTGGCAATCCAGCTAGGCTAAGAGTATTTAAGCACAGAAGTGGAAAGAAGACAACAAACAAGAGAAAAAATGGAAAAGATCTGTAAAGATTACTATAGGAAACTCTTTTCACCACCAAGAATAGTAGAGCTCCCATATAATATTGCATTCCCACATGAGCTTGGAGGGGAGACAAGATAAAACCAAAGAAAACAAAAGAGCGACTGTATTTAGAGGAGGTCTGTGCTAAAGCAGACAGAACTGTGCGTTCACAGTTCTGTGTCTGGAGACTTAAGAGGTGTCTGGAGGAAGAGAAGATAGCAAGGGCATGGAAAAAACCTAGGACCTTATTAATACCCCACCAAAAAAGAGATGACTGAGGGACATCAATAATCAATTACCTGAATAGCTATTCAGAATCTTTATCCAAGTCAAACACACTGGATCAAGGGATGTCATTTCTGATGTCCATTTCCTGTTTCCTATGACTGATTATTTACTTAATTAGTTCAGGAATGAGATGTTTCAATCACATACCATGTTTTTCTCATTATAATAAGTTATTAGTAGGGGACAACTGCTTTCATGAGCAATATTCAACAATGGACCATGTCTTTACCATTTTGTAATCAAAAGATATAAAATCCCACTGAGTTTATTTTTTTTATTGTGAAAAAATATATGATTTGATAGAATGAAGCACCATGTTAAAGAATATTTCCCAGCAAGATGATTCTCATTTCTAACAGGAATAATCCCATGCAGTGACCCTCTGATGACAAATACCCGGTGTCATACAACTGATGAAGAGCTTAAGAAGGCTTTGAACCTGGGTCTTTGTGATTCCAGGCTCAATGACCTATCATTATCCTCTCCTACTTCCTGTCTGAATATATATATGTATGTATGTATGCATGCATGAATGTGTAAGTATATACATATGCATACACACACACACACACACACACACACACACAATATATATATATATATATATATATATATATATATATATATATATATATATATATCAGATTTTACAGCCTATGGTACTTTAAGATTTGAAAATGTTTTGTCATGAAATTTCCCATTTAATCCCCACAACAACCTTGGGAAGTAAATATGCACCTACTATGTGCTAAGCACTGAGAATACAAAGAAAGGTTAAATTAAAAAAAAAACAACAACAACAACCAGTCCCTGCCCTCAGGGGACTCTAATGATGGGGACAGCATGCTAGCAACTATGTACATAAAAGACACATTACAGGATTAATTGGAAATAATCAGCAGAGGGAATTAAGCGCTAGAATTAAGGGAAATAAAATAAAGTCTTCCTTCAGGGAAGCCAGGAGACAGAGATGAGAAAGGGGGAGAATGCTACACATGGGGGACAGCCAGAGAAAGTCAGGAGACAGGGCCACGTGGTTGGAGGAACAATAAAGAGGTCTGTGTCACTGGAGCCTACTTTTCTTATTGGGAGCCCAGTATCCTCATCTGCAAAATAAAAGGAAGGCTTAGATTTCATGACCTCTGAGGTCCCATAGCTATGATTTAGGATCCTGGCACGTTGGAAATCGTACTAATTCAAGAATCAAAGGACCTGCCCGATACTTTTTATCTGTGCTATTTTAGGCTGGGAGTGGGGAACCTGCAGCCTTAAGGCCACATGTGGCCCTCTAGGTCCTCAAGTGTGGCCCTTTGACTGAATCCAAGCTGAACTAACAGGGTGCAGGTTCCCCAACCCTGCTTTAGGCAAATCACTTGGCTTCCCTTTGCCTCAGTATCCTCATCTGTAAAATGAGGGTCCAGGTCAGATGGCCTGTGGGGTCCCAACTCTAAATCAATGATTCTGATTGTTTGCAGGGCATATATAGTCCAGAAACTGCCAAGTCACAAAAAAGGCATCTATAAAACTAATTTTTAAAAAATTAATCTAAGATTCTCCTAATAGGAAGACATCCATGTCACTTGAGTTTGTCAAAGAAAATAAAACCCCTAGAAAGCCTGCTGTGGCCTTCTGCTACATGTCCAAATTTAGTCAAGTCGCATTGATCTAAGCCTAAATTGGCTCTTGGATTCAACTGCAGTCAACACTTCAATCAAATCTGAAAATTCAAGGGAAATGTATAGAGGTTATAGGAGTGGGGACTAAAGGGTGATCGTGGAGAGGAAGTCAGCACTGAGACAGACCAATCCTAAGACACCTACAGGAACCGAGATTCACACAGGAAAGGTCTGGCAATCCCCACTTGTGAAGGGAGTGGGGTCCGAAAGAACTCTCTAGATCGGTCCCCTCCCGAGGTGCCCGAGCATGATCCTCGGCCTCTGATTGGGGCTGATAACTGTTCATTGTGTCCAACAGAAAGTGCTTCCTGCCAGGAAATCCCAGCCCCCTGCACCCAAGATAAGGGAGCCTGGGAGCTGGCTGTGTGGGGGCATCTCACTGCCCCTTCAGACTCTCAGGGTTAGGATCCTGGTTTCCCAAGTCCACAGAGGTCAGAAAGGTCAGAGTTTAGCTCTGAGATCAGAGTCCAGATTTTCTCAGAGCTTCTAGGGAGGCTGGGCAGAGAACAGAGAGAGATGAATTTGGCAGTTCGCAAAGGACACTAGGGAAAGGTTGACTTGAGGCCAGAGTGAGGGAAAGGGGACAGTGGGAAGGGAAACATCCCCATGATCCTTTCCATTCGTGCATGGGGGTAGAGATCAGTCTGCAGTGTTCCCTGGCATGATATCCGGGGAAAAGGACTCCCAAATGATGGGCTTGAAAAAGGTGGAACTCCTCTGTGTCTGTCTTGGCTAAACCACCGACTCTGCCTTTAGAATGAACATGTGACTGCTCCCCCCTTTTTAGGGGGAGGTGCCTCTGTTCCTTATTCTTTGTGCAAATCACTAAAATTCTCTGTGTCCCAATTTAAATCCTTTATTTTTTAAAATAGATTTTATGAACGCCTTTTGCTTTAATTTGACAGCTTCTGGACTATGTGTGCCCAGCTCCCCATTAGGATCAAAGATTAGATCTGGGACCTCCAAGGCCCTCTAACCGGATGGGGAAGCACAGGGCTGGAAACTTGTCTGCATCAGTGCGGATGTGCATGCCTGCGTCCCTGAGAAAGCAACTTGTCTGGGACCACAAAGCCTGCATGTGTCCAAGACAAGATATGAACCCAGATCTTCTTGACTCCATCCCCATACCTCCTGTCCACAACTTCTATAGTTGCTGTGGTTCGGTCATTTTTAGTCCTGTCTGACTCTTTATGATGCCATTTGGGGCTTTCTTGGCAAAGATACTGGAGTGGTTTGCCATTTCCTTCTCCAGCTCAAGCAGAGTTAAGTGACTTGCCCAGGGTCACACACCTACTAAGGGCAAATTTGAACTCAGGTCCTTCTGACTCCAGGGCCAGGCCCTATCCACTGTACCACCCAGCTGTCTTTCATTTAGGGAAGAATATTTTTTGATTGAATCAATCATCCAGAACCAGGTGTGATACCTCCTTCAGTCAAAGACATTTCAATTAGGTATAACATGAAAACTATTCTTGTTGGGTAAAGGACTTAGTTATGCCCTGAGAAATTTGTAAAAACAAACAAACAAACAAACAAAAAACATTAGCTAGATCAGAACCAGAGGAACACTTTGGAGGGTGTGGCAGTGGAGAGGAAGGAGAGAACAGAAGACAGGTTGATGCCACCAACTGTACCCATCTCCTCTCATCCTATTAATCCTGCCTTCTCGAAACGTCTTGTATATACCCCCTTTTCTCCATCAACTGCTACCCAAATCAGTGTCTCTACATGCAAGGGCCCTGGAGAGACTGGACTCCAGCTTAGATCCCAAAGGCAGAGAGGCACGAATGATGGAAATGTGGGGTGGAGGGGCACCTGGAGACTCCTGGCTCTGGGAGTTCTTTTCACTTTTCATCAAGTACCCACTAAGTTTTCATTGGGCCAAGGTGGTGGCAATGTGACCCGTCACTCCCATGCTCATCTGGCCTAGCTCCATATTAGTTAAGATGTCGTCTTGGCCAATTGGTCAATCTACTTCTGGGTTGGGTTAAGCTCTGGCTGATGCCTCAATGAATGTAAATGACTCCAATTGCCCATGGAGGTTCCTCTAATGGCTTGGATGGATCTTTCAGTCTTACTGGTCAACTGGACACTCCCATCGCAGGAGACTTAGTCACCCCAAATCAAGAAAGAATAGACACTAAAGAAATAGAATTGACATGTGCTTGTACTCACATGAGTGTGGAAGTGGGAGATAGGGCACCTAATGCCCCCCCCCCACCTCAAAGTTCTCAGAGGTCCTTACTCAAAAGCTGCCAAGCAAGAGTGAGAGGTCATTGGCTCCAGCCTTCTGTAGGCACACTCAGTTCCCACTCAGCAGTTTGTGAGTCATGGAATCCTTCTGGTTCCAGGGCACAGGAGAAGGTTTTCATTATCACATAATACTAACCCTTAGTCACCATGGATAATACCTGGATCCCCAAAATTCCAAATGTTGAATTGGAACCAGGCAAAGAATGTTGGCACTTGTTCCAAAGACAAGGTCCTCATTGGCCAGTCATTGCATCATTAGCCAAGCATTCTTGGTTAACTAGAAGGTCCTTTCTGTGGTCTGGTTTCCTTGGGTCCTCTCTTGTCTCATATACAAGTAAGAAGAAGAAACATTTATGTGATGGTGTGAATACCTTCTTTTTAAAAAAAATTTGTCTTCAAAACCCCAGGGGTATTTTTCCTCTATTTGAGGAAAAGTCAAAGTCTTGGTTTAAAACTAATAATAAATTTAGAAGATATTGTTTCAATAGGTAGTTTCCTTCCCAGATCCATCTTCTCTGTGATACAGACTGCCTTCTTTTAGAGAGACCCTACTAACTCTTTAAAAAAATAACCAATATTTAGATGGCACGTTCCGGTTTGCAAAATGCTTTACAGATTTTATTCTAACAACAATCCTAGGAATTAGAAGCCATTATTATCCCCATTTTACAACGAGGAAACAAAGTGACTTGCCCATAATTACACAGGCATGAACTCTGAGGCAGGATTTGAACTCTGGTCTTCCTGACCCCAGGTCCAATTCTCTGTCTGCTTGCACTACCTAGCCACAGCTGCACATAAAAGGACTCTGCTTCATTTTGTGAGCAATTTAAGGGACTTTCAAGAAAAATTTTGACTACATACAATTTTCACTTTTATGGGATGACTTTTGAACCTAAGGGGCAGCTAGGTGGGGCAGTAGATATAATACTGACCCTGGAGTTAAGAGGATCTGAGTTCAAATTTGATCTCAGACACTTACTAGCTGTGTGACCTGCTAAGAAAACCCCAAATGGAGTCACAAAGAGTTGGGCATAACTGAACAACAACAAAGACCAACAAGAGGATACATCTCTTAGGAGAACCAAGGAAGAAACCCTCCAAAGAAATAGACACTTTGAGAAAATGATATTTTTGCAAAACAAAAATAGGGAAGTAGAAGACGTGTGAAAATCAAAATAAAGTCAAATCATGGGCAAAGGAGAAGATTATAACTTCAGTGGGCCTTAATTTGTTCATCTGTGGAATGAGAGGCAGCATGCTTCAGTGGAGAGAGCCCTGGAGTAACAAACAGGTCCTGGGTTCAAATCCCCCTGCTTCAGCCTTAGCTTCCCCATTTCTAAAATGAGGGGCTTGGACTAGATGGTCTCTGAGGTCCCCTTCCAACCCTAGATTTATGGTTCTATAAAATGAAAGCTCTGGACTAGCTCAGCAGCTCCCTGAGGAGCCTTTCAAGGGGTCCATAAGGACAAAACTATTTTTATTATAACACTAAGACATTATATGCCTGCTAAAATGTTCTTCCCTTTTCAACTGCATAGCAGTGTGAGGCCATATTTTCTCCATATACTTCATCAAAACAATATATCCCAGCAGACTGAATGCAAAAGTAGATAGGAGAATCCAGCTGTCTTCTATTAACTAGACCTTAAAGAGATTTACAAAAATATGTAAAATCATTCCACACTTCTCACTAATTTTTTTGTTTTGGAAAATATTGTTATTTTTTCACACAAATGTTATTTTTATGAATGCAAAATGGGTTTATTATTGTTATTTTTATATGAATAAATATTTTAAAAATTTATCCATTTGAATTTCTAAAATCTCTAAGTGTAAACTAGAGAAACAAAAACTCTTTGGGGTCCTCAATCATTTTTATGAGGGTAAAGCAATCCTGAGACCAGTTTGAAAAATACTGGCCTAGATGCTCCCTAAGGTCCTTGCCAGATGTATGACATCTTATTCTATGATCACTAATCACTCCTCATATCAATGGCTTCAGTAAAGGGAACTACTCTTGTTTATAGCAGAAAAACTTGCAAAATAAAAATGGGAATTAACATATAAAATTGAGTACTACATTCACCTTCCCGAATGAAGTAGATATTTATTAGCCTGAAACTTAAGCAAAAGGCAGATTTGTGAGTTTACCCAGGACAAAAGGATTTTCTCTTGTTCCCTGTGGCAGTTAGTTCCTAGGTCAGAAGGCAACAAAAGGCAGTTCTTCTTTTAAGACAGAATACTAAAAGAGAAGCCAAGCTAATACTCAGTCTACCTTATCTGGGTGACCTTTCCTTATCTGGCCAATTCCTCATGGCCTTGGCTTTTCAAATGATCCTATTTTTATTTACCTGACTATATGTTCTATCTGCCAACAGAGTGGAAACTCCACAAGCAAAGCAACTATTTCATTTTGACTTGGAATGTCACAGTTCCTAGCACCATATCTTCTGTATAGTAATACACGTTTTTGTTTTCTGGAATCCTCCAGTGTTAGGAGAAGGCCTCTGATGCTGGCTCCTTGTAAATCTTATTGAATAGAATACTTAAGAGCTCATGGATTTGGAGCAGAAAGGGGACGTTAGAGGTTATCAAATCTAACTCCTCCTTTCACAGATGAGGAGACTAAGACAGGCTGGAGTTAAGTGAATTGCTTGACTTTGTGAAAATTCATTCATCTTTGCAAAGCAAAAAGGCGTGAATGTCAACAGAGAGTTTGGTCCTGGTTCCAGGACTTTTCCTTCCAATTCCTTTTGGTAAAAAGAAAACTGTTCCCCATTTGACTGCAACACGTAGGTTTATTTAAATGCAACTTAATACTGTGTTGGGGATCTGGCATTTTGCAAGGTGCTGATGAAGGGAAAATGCTCAGATTAAGGCTCCAAACTATAAGAGGCCACCAGCTATTTGAAAACCCCTACAAATGTTTCCCTCCTTTAAAGAGTGCTACAAACCATGGGAAAATGAAGGTGATCCATCTTGATCCTGGAACATGGTGATTGAACAGGAAGCATGAAATTTGAAATGGCCAAGGACTGAGGGGTGACAGAAGACACTCATAGTTCAGTGGGTAGCAGAATATTCTGGGGTTTTTTCTCCCTGAATCCTCCACTGTTAGGGGAAGGCCTGATGCTGGAATACTCTGTTCAGTTTCCATTTGGGGATGAAATTCGGCACTCCTAAATCACTGGACAGTTTTGTTTTGTGTTTTGTTGTTGTTGTTGTTGTTGTTGTTGTTTTAAGGAGATTTACTTAGCCTGAACATAGAAAGGATATGTAATAATGCAACAGTGGTCATTGCCTTCTGTACACTGGGTACCCCTCGTTTCCATGTGGAAATGTGTCTGAACGGCAGGCAAAGCTTGCTTTTCTTCAGACCCCCACCAAATCTGAGGGTTCCTGACTCCACGGGGTGGGACTTTTATGCCCTTAGGTGACCAGAAAGCTTTGGAGGCCAGGCCCAAACAGACGCCAGGGGCAGTTTTATTGTCTTTTAGTAAAAACTAATCCTTGTTGGGGGAGAGGAAGGAGAGCATCCTGGTAGATATTGGTCCTGTCACAACTACCAACTTTTTCGTTTGCCTAGTCCTGAGTTCTAATCCTAGCTGTTCCCAACTAGCTCAGTGACCCTGAATAAGACACTTAAAGTCTTTAGCTTCTCTGTTTCTTCACCCAGATAAAGTTCCTTTTAGCAAATGAAATTCTATATAAGGAATAGCAAGGTGTACATAATAGTTTACAGTTTCATGTGCTGTCATCTTTTTATTATATTATGTTACAGAAATGCAATAATTAAATAAATTTTTAAAATTCAATGCATTTATGAAATCATCTAATTAATTCCAGCTTGAGACCTTAGGCCACAGCAGGAGTGCAGAGTTTGGTCTGCACAACACACTGCAGGAAGGCTGCTGAAAAGCCAGAGGACATTACCAGAAAGGTGAATGACCTCGAAATCATGATGTGTGAGGATTGATTCAAGGAAATGGCAATGTTTATCCTGGAGAAGAAGAGATGCTACGGAAACATGATAGCTATCTTCGAGAATCTGGAGACCTCTCATGTGAAGGAGGGATCAGATTTGTTCTGTTTGTCCCCAGGAGCAACGGTGGGAGTCACTGGGAGGCAAACTGAATTAAGTAACAAAGGCTAATGAGTGGAGACCCATGTTGTCCTAAACAGGCTTCAGTGTGTGAGCAATAAGGAATCTGGAGGAAGGCCTGTTGTAAAGGATAACTAGAGATGGAATGAGCAGGACACGTGACAAACATAAGAAAAGCTGACCAAGAGACGAGTCCATAGGTGCTGTGACCATTCCTGGGACTTCTCAGACTAAACCAGGCTCCTTTGGCTGCTGTATGTGTGCCCTTCCTCCCCTCACCCCCATTAGAATATAAGTTCCTTGAAGGCAGGGATTGTTTCAACTTTGTATGTTTATTCTTAGCATCTAATGTAGTGTCTGGTTTATAGTAGACAATAAATGTTTTTTCCTTCCTTCCTTCCTTCCTTCCACTTCTCTGTCTGGTTTCAATTCCATGGAACAAAACACCCCTGTTCTGGAAAGCCCCTGGTGTCCTCCCCCTTTCCTTTCTCCTTCTGTGTGTTGCCTCTCTCTTTAGATAGTAAGCTCCTTTGAGGGTTGAGACTGTCTTTCATTTTATTAAGTATTATTTTATTGTATTGAATCCCCAGCACTTAGCACAGAGCCTGGCCCATAGGTCCTTCATAATGATTATTTGATTGGGTAGGATTGTTTTGTTTTTTCCCATCCCCATTCTCTCCCTTCTAGGTTTCTGTATTGCCTCTTCTCCCTCCACAGATCCTATGTGCAGTGAAGGGAAAGTGTGACTCGGGTTTATATATGGACTATGTTATAATGATTGTTCCTATATTCACTTTATATTTAGTAACTCCAATGTGTTGATTATTTTTTGCTTCTTATTTATTGTTAAGCAAAAAAATTTATGTTTAAGAGTTAAAAGAAAGTTACTTGGTGGTTCTGGGATTAGTCAGTGGAAAGAACCATTTCTGAACTCCCAAGAAGCTGGGTTCAATCACACCTGGGATACTTATGACCTGTTACGACTTTGGGCAAGTCACTTCATCCTACTTGCCTTGGTTTCCTCACCCGCAAAATGAGTGGGCTGGACTTGATAGCCCCCAAGGCTTTTTAAACTCTACATATATGGTCCTAGGATTTCCTGGTCCCCCTTGGATAGATGCTTAGGGAGAATGGAGTAGAGGCTGCCTTGCATGGTTGATGAGTCATATAGTCAGATAGAATTCCCTCCCTCTAACCCTGATTCTTCAACACTGACTTTCAAGGAGGCCAGTGATCCAGGGGAAAAAGACTTAACCAAATTCAGTGCAGCCAAGAAGGAAGAGTCAGGTTTTTTTTTTGGGGGGGTGTTGTTTTTTTAATTGGACTCTTCTGACCAAGCCGGGGCCACCCACACAGGGATCAAGTAGGACAAAGCCTAATCTTCCACTTCTCTGCAAAAACAGAATGCAGAAGGAAATCTTGCTAGTGCCAAAAAAGACATAAAAACTTTTATGCACAGATGGGAAGAAAGCGGGCTCTTTAGATTAAGACTTAAAACATCACCGGGCCCAAAGCTTATAGTCATGGCCTCTGGGTTTGTCCATCTTGTTGAAGAAGTGACAACAAGAAGCTGTAAAAGGTTTGGGAGAGCAGGTGATGTGAACTTGGACTTGTGGGTAGAGCAGTGCTTTCGTTAGAGAAAAAACTGTTGGAAAAGCATAATTTTTTTTTAATTAAGAGAAGAATCCAATTCTAACTCTTCAGACAAGAGTCTATAGGGCAGGGACAGCATGGACTGATTGGCAGGCTTTGGATCTACAGGTATTCTCTAGGTTTAAAGGAATGAGTTAGAGACTAATGTCCAGGCGCTGTGGCTTTTTCCATTGGATGAGGGGAAAGGGGGCTGGCCTTCAAGTGCCTATGTCAAAAGCAGCTGACTCATCAGTAAGAATAAACCTTAGGAAACCTGTAGGGAAGATCAAAAGGGATCGCAAGATGCTGAGACATGTCTCAAACACTTGCCAGCTGGATCCATCGGGACACAAGGCCTGGGCTGAGAGGATTCCGGCTCAATGGGTGGGACAGTTGGTGACTGACTCACAGTTGAGTCACGCTCCAGCTTGCCTTAGAAGGCCAGCCCTGAGCAAAGTTTGCTGCAGACTTGAGAAGGTGTCCAAAGATTGGGAAAGGACAGGGACCTCAGCCCCAGGAATTTCTGACCAGATCTAGGCCTCACCCTAGGTCTCTCCCAACCTAACTCCAGCTTGTAGCTGGGAGAATTGGCCTCTGATGAGGGTCTCTGCTCCTCACTGAGTTTCCCGGCAGAGCCCACGGCTTTCACCAGGGAGGCCAGAGCAGGGAGACTTCAATTAGGGCCAGTCTAGTGTGGCTGTTTCTCTCAGTCCTTCCAAGAGAGGCGTGACCTCATGGGCTTGTTCATGAAATTGTTTTCTCTCCCAGACTAAAGTAGTTTGTTTCTGAACTGTGAGTAGATAGTGTCCAGAACCCATCAGCCCTTGGGATTAGCCTTAAAAATCTGTGTGATATCAAAGGGCTCCAAAGCCACCTGCTTCTCTTTCCTCTTTTATCCATTCCTCTTTTCCTCTTTCTCCTTAATTCCTCTTCCTATACCTTCTTTTCTAACCCACCCACCATGAGCAATTCTATACTTGCTGAATTAACAATTAACAACCTCCCCCAATGCCATTTTAAAAAAATACTGAGAAGCCAGGAGCCCCAGGGGTCAAATTCCTCAAGTCCCAGAGCTGAGCTGTAACATAACAAGATGGCAGGAATTACGAGGGAGGCATTTAATAATCAGGCCTTAGGGGGTGGGGGCAGGATGTCTAGGTATCAGTGCAGCCTAAAAGTTCTCAGATACATCGTTCGCAAGGAAAGCTGGGGAATAATTTCAGCTTTGGGGAGGAAATGTAAGTAACCAAAGGGAAAAACAACTGGGACTAAGAGAAGGCTCTTTAGATCTGGGGAAATATTCTGGCCCAGAGTCAAACTGGCTACTATCCAAAATCATATTTCTGGTATTCAGTGGTTTTAAAAAAAATAGCTTATGAACTTAACTCTGGTTTGAAATAAACAGAAAATATTTGAAATATTGATCCTGGATAATCCCAGCAAGACCCTGACAGAGAGACCACCCAGCATGACCTGAAAGGGTGTGAGCCTAATGGTTAGAGCCCTCCAGAGGGTGGTGGGAATGGGATAGATGGATTTGAATTGGAAGGGTAACTTCTCCTCTGGGAGCTTGTGCCTGGATGGGAAGGGAGAATCCTGTGGCGGCAGGCTTTCTAGATCTTGCTCCTGAGTCACTGTTGGCCTCCTGGAGAGGTTCAGGATTCCAATTTAGTCCGATAGGGATCCCGCCAAGAAAGAAATTAAACTGGGTGAAAAGGAGTTGAGTAGAGGGCAAGGATGACGTCATTCCATTGGTGCCAAAAAGAAACCTCAGTCGTGAGTTTTTCCCCCATAGAACGTTAGCTCCATGAGGCCAGGGGTTGTCTGGTTTGTGTATTGGTATCACGAAACATGTCCAAAACAGAACTCATTATCTTTCCCCCTAAACCAGCCCTGATTCCTACCTTCCCTATGACTGTAGAAAGAATCTCCAGCTCCTCCCCACGTTCACAACCCAGGAGGCGTCCTGGACTCCTCTCCTAAAGACCCCGTCCAAGCTGTTGTCAAGGCCTATTGATTTCATCTTTGTATCATCTCCCCCTTCTCTCCTCTGACATGGCCCCCATTCTGGTGCAGGCCCTCCTCATCCCATACCTGGACCATTGCAATAGCTGCTGCTGGGTCTGCCTGCCTCCAGGCTCCCCCCACACCAGTCCAGCCACCAATCAGCCATTGAAGTATCCTCCAGTGCAGGTCCAATTATATCACCCCTGCCCCAACTGAATACACTCCAGCGGCTTCCTACCACCTTCAAGAGCAAAGACAAAATGACCTTTGTAACCTAGCCCCCTCCCACCTTTCCAGTCTTCTTACACCTTACCCCCCAACATAAACTCTTCAGTCCGGTGACCTAGACCCCCTGGTTGTTCCATCTCTCAATTCCCAGCATTTTCTCTGGCTGTGCCCCCTGCATGGAATGTTCTCCCTCCTCTGCTCTGACTGCTGACCTCCCCCCTCCCTGCTTCAAGTCCCAATGACAATCCCACTTAGTCTCAGTGCCCTCCCTCTGATAATTATTTCCTATTTACCCTGTTGGCTCTGGGGGAAAAAGTGAGGCTGGTGACTTGTATAGTCCTGCCTCACTTAAATCCAATTCACTCACACATCTCAGCATCACTTTCCTGATGTCAAGGTCCTCTTAGAGAAAGAAGGATGAACAACAACAATTTAGCCAGCATACGGCTTGCTTTGTTTATATGTTTGCTTGTTGTTTCCCCCAGTAGACTGTAAATCTTCTGCATCTCTTTTTAGGAGCTTAATAAATATTGATTGATCTATTTGTATCCCAAGCACGAAACGTAATAGGCCCTTAATGGCTGCTGTTGAATTGGATGGAATGGAATAGGATACTGTGGGATCCTAGTGGTTTTCTGACGTCAAGAGTCTTATAGCAGCTACTTGGAGTTGGGAATTGTTGGTGTCGTTTTTCAGTCATTTAGTTGTGTTTGACTCTTTATGGCCTTGTGGACCAGACTGTCCATGCTGTTTTCTCGGGAAATGGCATGATTTGCCATTTCCTTCTCCAGTGGATTAAGGCAAAGGTAAAATGACTTGTCCAGGGTCACACAACTACTTTGTGAAGCTGAATTTGAACTCAGGTCTTTCCAGACTCCAGGCCTAGCACTCTCTTTTCACTGGACCACCTAGCTGCCCCTAGGAGGGAGGTGAACTCTAGACATGATCAAAGGAGCAGCAAAGGATACTGTTGTACAGAACGGAGCACTGAGTTTGGCCTCAGAAATCCCGAGTTCAAATCCTCTCCTCTGACACTTACTGAGTGACCATAGGCACATTATCTAAGCTGTCAAAGCCACGGTCTCCTCATCTGTAAAATGGGAAGTACCTACCTCACAGAATTAATGCATAAGAGCACTGGCCCTGGAGTCAAGAAGACCTGAGTTCAAATCCAGCCTCATACACTTACTAGATGTGTGACCCTGTGCAAATCAAGTACTTAATCTCTGCCCACCTCAGGACAATAACAGCACCTTTTCAGGGTTGTTTGATGATCAGATGAGATAATATTTACAATGCATTTTGTAAACCTCGAAGAGCTATCCTAATGCTTGCAATTATTTATTATTATTATATAGCACATGAAAGTTTAAAAAGTGTTGTGCATGGAGGGTGTCATTGAGCCTCATAACGACCTTGGGATGTTTGGGGGGTGTTGTTAGCCCCATTTCATAGATAAGAAAACTGAGGATGGGAGGGGGGAGTGATTTGCCCTGGAGAACAAAGCCAGTGAGTTCCCAAGATTCGCTCTTTCTGCCCCAGCACAACTCTCTCCTGCACAAATCTGCAGCCTCCTCCTTGTGCCCACTGTATGTTTCTCTTTTGCTCTTTGGGCTGCTGTCTTCAGGGAGGACCAAAGGCCCTCTGCTAGAAATCCTAAATAAAAAATAACTTTGTTCCCTTGGGATTCTGCACAACTCAGATGCTATAAAGTAGGGGAGGAATCAGCTTCCATACAAAGATCCTACCAAAGGGGGAAAGACCCTGATAATGAATATAAGGATAGTGACAAATGCAGGATTTCTCTGGAAGAGGAAACTCCCAGGTGAGGAAATTCCCTCCGCCAATGCCAGTTGGCACCTCCTCTGTAACTTGGCACTTAAGAGAACACAGAAAAGGGGTGAGGGACAGACTCAGAGTTACACAGCCAGGGCTCACCATAGGGAGGACGCCAATCCACGTCTTCCTGACTCTGAGGCCAGCTTTCTGCTCACTATACCATATTGCCTTTCACATGTATAAATATATCTACATATGTGTGTACGCACAGACATGGGCCTCTTCTCCATCACAGCTGGATGAGAGCTCATTTCTCATTCACACTCCCCAGGTGGGAGAGCTCTCTGCTGCTTCCTCCCTCTTCTCTCTTCTCCCTGCTGCTCACAGCACCCCAAAGGAATCCTCGTAATGCCTGGCTTTGATGACATCGATCCCCTTTGCAAAAGCCTTTGGGGACTCCCCATAACCTACTGAACAGAACCCAGACTCCTCAGCTGACCTCCGATCCCCTGGTTCTAGCCCAGCTTGCCAATCTTACCCTTCATTTTCCATCATGCCGGCTATTCTGGGATGACCTCCACCCCCTTCTTCTCTTTGCTCTCTCCTCTCATCTTTGGATTCTCTATAACTAATTAGTCATGTCAATTAATTATAATTAAAACATTTTAATTAATTGTGCTAATTAATTATAATTAATTAAAAGACTAATTAATGATTTTACAGAAAAGATCATAGGACTTAAACTGGAAAGCACCTTTATGACATTTCCCTATGTGTAGAATAAATGAATGAATGAATGAATGAATGAATGAATGAATGAATGAATGAATGAAAACATTTATTAAACACTAGCATGGACAAAGAATTGTGTAAGCACTGAGGATACAAAGAGGAAAGAAGCCAGACTCTGATCTTAACAAGCCCGTGTTTTAATACGAGATAAAGATATCATCTTAGGAAACTAAAAGTGATATATCAATGCTCCCCCATGAGATTTCCTAGTTGGCCCACCCACCTAGTCATGTGTATCTACTAGGATCTTTCCCATCCTTCAGGGCCCTACTTGGGCACTACCTCCTCCATGAGGCTTAACCCGACCTCCCCATTCTCCTGACAATGACGCTTCCCTTCCCAGACTTCTCATAATACCTTTGGTGGACCTCTCTGCTTTCATCTCACTCTTTCTTGTACCCGAGTAATGATACTGTCTACTCTGTCCCCCATTGGATCCCAGGCTTCTCTGACTGGTTGTTACTGATGTAATCAAGTTTGTATTTTGGGGCCACAAACCAGTGGGACCCATATTAATCTAGTTTTGTCACTCTAGAGATGAGGACAGTGCCTAGCCTATGGCATGCATTGAAGTGATTATGAAATTGAATTAAGGTGCGTTTAGCTCCAGTAAGACTGGCTTACTGCCCATTCTCTGATCCCCTCCTGCCTTTTACTGCCACCATGTCTTTGGGGAGGCTGTACCCCATCCCTGGAATGGGCTCCCTCTACATCTTTGCCTCTGAGATCCTCTTTGTTCCAGGCTTTGCCCACGTGCTACCTTCAGTAATTCTTCCACCTTCTCTGATCCCTCTATTCTTCTGGAATCTATCACAAAACTCTGAATTCCTCCTATATGCTTAAACATATTCTAACTTTATTTTTTAGTCCTGGTGGTAAAGACAAAGGAAGGGTCTGGACTTGTGACTTCATTAGTTCAGGGAACTCTCAGTGAGGAAACTCCCTCCACCACTGCAGATGGGCAATTCACCTGCAATTTAGGATTAAAGACAGGGATATTGAGATAGCAAGGAAAGTCCAGAGAGTCAGGCATAGAACCCAGGGAGGGACAAAGACATGGCTGGTCTGAACCAACCTAACAGACAATGGAGCCAAAGGACCAGATTGAATCAGCAACGAGAGAAGGCCATGAGTGTTCTGGTCATGTTTTGGACACCAAATGAAGACTTGAGCCTGGGTGCTCTTCCTTTCTCTTCTTTGGCTTCTATGAATTTAATCATCATCTCCATGAACATTCCCAGATATAGCTCTTTCCTGAGCCCCAGTCAGAGGCATTCTAGAGCTATCTCATATCTGCTTGAAAGAGCTGATTGTTAAATTTTTGGTGTGAACATTTATATCTCAAACAATACAATGATTTGCTTGATTTGTTGTTTTATTAATTGTCTAGATTTAAGAAAATTATGTTGTATATAGCCTATATCAGATTGCATGCCATTCTGGGGAGGATAGAAGAGGAAAATTTAGAACTCAAAATCTTATAAAAGCAATTGTTGAAAACAAAAAATCAATTAATTAATTTAAAAAATAAAAGTTTTGGCCCCGATTCCGCGCCCGCCATGGCCGACAAGATGGACATGTCCCTGGACGACATCATTAAACTCAACCGGAGCCAGCGAGGCGGCCGCGGCGGGGGCCGGGGCCGAGGCCGGGCCGGAGCCCAGGGCGGCCGTGGCGGCGGGGGCGCGCAGGCGGCAGCCCGCGTGAGCCGAGGCGGGGGGCCCATCCGGAACAGGCCGGCCATGGCCCGCGGAGGTGCCGGGGGCGGCGGCAGGAACCGACCCGCGCCCTACAGCCGACCAAAGCAGCTTCCAGATAAGTGGCAGCACGACCTGTTCGACAGTGGCTTCGGAGGCGGGGCTGGCGTCGAGACCGGGGGGAAGTTGCTGGTCTCCAATCTGGACTTTGGGGTCTCGGATGCGGACATTCAGGAACTATTTGCTGAATTTGGAACTCTGAAAAAGGCAGCTGTACATTACGACCGGTCTGGCCGGAGCTTAGGAACAGCAGATGTTCACTTTGAGCGAAAAGCAGATGCTCTGAAGGCCATGAAACAGTATAATGGTGTCCCTTTGGATGGTCGCCCTATGAATATTCAGCTTGTTACATCACAGATTGATACACAAAGAAGACCTGCACAGAGTGTAAATAGAGGCGGAATGACTAGAAACCGTGGCTCTGGAGGTTTTGGTGGTGGAGGCGGCACCCGGAGAGGCAGTCGTGGAGGCAATCGAGGACGAGGCAGAGGGACTGGAAGAAATTCAAAACAACAGCTTTCTGCAGAAGAACTAGATGCACAATTGGATGCTTATAATGCCAGGATGGATACCAGTTAAACTAGCCAACATATTCCCTGCATGGAACAGGACCCAGGAATCTCATTCTTTACCCTTTTCGCTGGAGGGCGGAGTAGAGGACTGTGGCTCTGCTATCAATGATGGATTTGTTTCTTTTATGTTTCAAAATAGGATTTAAAACTCATGTAAAGGTTTTTTTTTAATTCTGAAACAGACCTGTTTTGTACCAAGTTATTTTTGGGATAAATTTTACTGGTTGCTGTTGTGGAGAAGGTGGCGTTTTCACCTTTGCCATAATAAAATAGAAATGTGTGTAGAAAAAAAAAATAAAAGTTTTAATAGCACAGATTAAACTTTAAAGTTATCATACACATTCTCTCTGCTCCTCCCCCACCCCCAATAGCTAATTAATTGTTAAACATTTGCCAGGATGCCATTGCCTCCAGTCCTCCATTATTAAATGCCTATTAAAGATTTCCAATTGGATATTTGATATCATCTCAAAATTCAATATGTACAAACGGAATTCATTCTTTGCCCCAAAGCCCACCCATCCTTCCCTGTTTTGTCAAGGGCCACCATCCCTCCAGGTTCACAGTCTCAGGGTCATCCTAATCCCCTCACATCCCATCAGTTGCTAATCTGACCATTTCTACCTCTGCAGCAAACACCTCTCCCACATCCATTTTTCTCTCCTCACAAAATCCAGTTCAGGCCCTTATCACCTCTCCCCTAAACCAGTGATTAGCTTACTAATTGGGCTCCATTCTTCAAGACTCCCCCACTCCAATCCATCCTCCTCACCACTGCCAAAATGATTTCCCTAAAACCCAGGTCTAACTCTCTCCCTGTCTTACTTAACCAAACCCCAGTGGCTTCCTCTCACTTTTAGAATTAAAAGATTTTTCACAACCTTTCCAACCTTATTACACATTTCTTCCCTCCATAATATGTACTCTATGGTTCTGCCATACTGTCTATCTTGTTGGTCTGTACATGTGGTCTCTATCTCCCAGGACTGGACAGAACTGCCCAGTATCTGGAGCTTACTCCTTCCTCACCTTTACCTCTCAGATTCCCTGGTTTCCTTTAAGATTCAGCTCAAAGGCACCACTTTCTATCCGAGATCTTTCCTGGACCTCCCCCAACTGCCAATAGCATCTCCCCTCCAAGATGATCATGTGTCTAGAGAAGCAGCCTAGCCTAGCGGTGAGCATGCTGGTGTAGAAGCAGGAAGACCTGATTTGCCATCGAGCCTCAGATACTTAATAGTTGTGTTACCGTGTATGTGTGTGGGGGGATCATTTTAGCCTTAGTTTCTTTTTTTTTTTTTTTGCTTTTTTTTTTTTTTTGGAGGGCAATTGGGGTTAAGTAACTTGCCCAAGGTTACACAGCTAGGTTTTTATGTTTGTATGTGTTAAGTGTCTGAGGCCGGATCCAAACTCAGGTCCTTCTGACTCCGGGGCCAGCACTCTACTCACTGCCCCACCTAGCCGCCCCTAGCCTTAGTTTCTTAATCTGAAAAATGGGGATAATTATAGCACCACCTTTCAGGATTGTTGTGATGATAAGATGATATCAAGATGTAAACCACTGGGGCAGCAAGGTGGCTCAGTGAATAGAGCACCGGCCCTGGAGTCAGGAAGACCTGAGTTCAAATGCGGCCTCAGACACTTAACACAAAACTAGTTGTGTGACCTTAGGCAAGTCACTTGACCCTAACTGCCCTGCCCTTCCCCCTCCAAAAAAAAGCAAATAAAATAAATAAATTTTTAAAAATTACAAAAAAAAGATGTAAACCACTTTGAAAAATCTTGATGCCCCATACGAATGACAGCTACTATAATTTGTGGGTGTTTTGTACATGCCTATTATGTATAGATTGTAAGTTCCTTGAGGGCAGCGACTACTGTGACCTTGTTTTTATATCACAAGCACTTAACCCAAGTCCCAGGTACACTGTAGGTACTTAATAAATGCGTGTCCATTGATTGATCTTTGATGATTGTGTATTGACAAGTATGATATAAAGCCAAGAAGTTAGCAAGCATTTATTAAACACCTACTATATTCCAGGCACTAGGCCAAGAGCTCGGGATACAAAGAGAGGAAAAAATAGTGGACAGAGGATGACATGGATAGAGTTAGATCCTGTGGGGTCAGGGTCCTTCCTTTAACATGGACAACACTTATCTCCTAGTGCCCCCAGGAAACTCCACTAAAGCTACAAGTTGCAGAATAGTTGCTGATTTGTCAGTCACCCAGTCAGTTAACATTTATTAAGCACTTACTGTGTAGCAGGTCCTGTGGGGATATAAAAAAAGGTAAAGGGCAGAATCCCTGCCCTCAAGGAGCTTACAGTCTAATGGGGAGCCAACATGTGAACAACTGCATGCAAACAAGCTATGAAGGTGGGATTTTAGCTGAGACTTGAAGAAAGTCTGAAAAGTCAGGAGGTAGTGACGAGGAGGGAAGACATGCCAGGCAGGGGGCACAGCCAGTGACAATGCCCAGAGTTGGGATATTGAGTTTCTTATTAAAACAACAGACAGGAGGTCAGTGTCACTGGATTTCAGAGTATATGAGGGCAGTAAAGTGTCTGAAGACTGGAAAGGAGGGGTATGGGGCAGTTTCCTCATAAAAGGAATCACACAAAATCACAGATCTAGACAAAACCTGCACATATAGGTGCTTCACATATGTTCCTTCCATAAAAAACAATGAAGGGTCAACCTTTGCTCATTCTCAGCATCAGATAACTGTACTGTTGGAGAAACTGGAAAAACCCCAGGCTCAGAGGGGCCAGAGTTCTGGGCTTGAGCCTCTAATCAAAAACATCTCTGAACTGATTTGGCAAGCTCTCCACACACTCTGAGGAAAACCAATGGAAAGCAGCCAACTCTGAAACCTCCCCCAGTCCTGAACCGGCCACACATGTGTCTGCCAGGCAGGGCAGGTCACAACCCAGCTACACCTTCTTATCCTTGGAGACCCTCCGGCCCTGTTATCTCATAAATCCACCATAAGCCCAGTATAACAATAGTGATCGGACAATCAAATAACACTTCCAGGTATGTAAAGTGTATTACATGCACTCATTCACTTGTTTGCTGTGAGGTAAGTACTGCCCTTCATAGAATCATAGCTCCCTGGGTCTCAAATTGTGCTTCAGGAGAACCTGGATCACTCCCAACTTTGCTGCTGATGTTAATGAACCTTAAGTTGTTTGTTAATAGACATGAAAAATAATTTTAGAGGATTTTATTACAATCCTTTGTACCAGATTATACAATCCTAACTATCAACCTTTTGTGTGACCCTGGGCAAGTCACTTAACCTCTGTTTCCCTCAGTTTCATCACCTGTAAAGTGAGCCAGAGAAAGAAATAGCAAACCACTCCAGTATCTTTGCCAAGAAAACCCCATATTGGGTCACAAAGAGTCAAACATGACTGAAATGACTGAACAACAACCAAACTACAAACCTTTAGCAGGGTTCTGCCAAAGGTTTTCTTTAAACTGAAAGGTTCTACCTACCCCTGTGGAAGCTTGAAATCCAGCCTCCTCGTTTTTACAGATTGGGACACTGAGGACTGAAGATCTAGAAATAGGAAAGAACCTCAGAGGCCATTGAGTCCAATGATGAGGAAGCTGAGGCTCGGATAGATGAAGTGTCATTCCCCAGAGTGACCCAGGCAGTTAAGTTACAGAGACAGCATTTGAACCTGAAATCTCTGACTCCCAGGCTAGGGCTCTTTCCAGGACCCAATTCTCAACTCAGTTCATCTCCGGACGTGGGAGAGGGGACTGACTCGGCATCCCCTACACCCCTTTTCCACTGAGTGACTTTTCGCTGCTCCCTCATGGTGAGGTCTCTGTTACCCCTCCTGGCACTTGCCGAAAAGCTAAAAGGGAAAAATCCAGCCAGTCAAAATGCTCCGGGGCCTGGCTGTGCTGCAAAGCAGGTTTCTTTTTTCCTCTACTGGCAACGCTAATCAAGTTACCTTTCCTCAAGATCACTGCCTCAGAAACAGCATCAAATGGCAAACAACCCAGCTCCCAGAAACATTACTTTCTCAGGCCAATGGAGAGATTCTTCTCTTTCCTATTTGTTGTTCCACTTTCCACTTAGGGGAAAAGGTCTTGCTCATCGCACTGGTAAGTCAAGAAAAAACATAAGGAAAAAGAAAAAAAAAGAACTTTACATGATAACTGTTGTAGATTTCAAAGGAATAGCAAGTTGTCCATAATGGATTTGTAGTTTCACGTGCAACATCTTTTTTTATTATGCTATGTTATAGAAATACTTGTTTTATTCCATAAATTAAAAATAAAATAAAATAAATTTTTAAAAGTTACTTCTCTGCAGACCTTGTTCTTGGCCTCAAAGAACTGGTGCTAAGGACCTTTATGTTTCTGATAAAAGACATGGGAAGCTTCGATCCCCACTCAACAAATGGTTTTTATTATTCTTTTTTGTTTTTTTTAAAACAGTTCCCATCCAGGTGCCTCTCTCCCTCGATTCTCCCGCTCCACCAAAAGAGAATTTATGTGGGATCTTTTTTCCTTTTTAAAATTCAGCATCATTTCGCACTCGTTAAGAGCACAGGCTGTTCCTTAAAGGAACTGTGTCATACATAGTTTATAAACTAGAATAAGGAACAGACCAGAAAGAGCAGCTCCACCCAAATTTCTAATTGGGACATTTATTGAAGCAAAGTTGGGTTTTTTTCAAAGACCAGAACAAATACCTTCCTCCTGTTTCTTTCTGTGGGGGCCACACAGAGATGCCATCTTTCTCCCTAGAGGGAGGAGGGCTCCCAGGGCTGGCTGGGGTCTGACAGACAGTAGGGTGATTGTGAAAGCTAAACGGGAAAGTTGGGAGTATAAGTGAACACACACACACACACACACACACACACACACAGTATGAATAGGGTAGATAAGGATAGAGTGCTAGATTCAAATCCTGCCTTACACTGTATATATCTCCCACATATAATTTTTGCATTGTCTCCCCCATTAGAATTCAAGCTCCCTGAGGACAGGGACTGTGTTTTGCCTTTCAATGTATCCCCAGCTGCTTAGCACAATGCCTGCCACACAGTAGGCACTTAATAAATGCTTGTTCCAATGTTTGGCCCTGGGCAACTCTTGTAACCTCCCTAGGACTCAGTTTCCTCATCTGTAAAATGAGGGGTTGGATTAGATGGTTTCTAACAGTCAAATGTATAATCTTATAAGACACACACTGTATTTTGTGTACATTATCCATGTGCTGACTGTATCCTCTCCCTTAGAATGTAAGTACAAAGGATGATTGATTTTTGGCTTCATAATCCCAAAGCCCAGTATACAGTAAGTGCCTAATAAATGTCAGCTGGGTGAGAGGAAGAGAGGAAAAGACAGGCAGAAGGAAGGAAAGAGGCAGAGGGGAGTCTGTTGAATTTGATGGCAGGCCAGCCATTCCCACTCACCCTCCCTAAAGGTGGTGTCGAATCCCAAGGCTGTAAATGGAGAAACCCGTTAGAAATCCGTTCAAGCTGTGACCTTGGGAGGAAGAGGAGGTGATGTCATCTGAGCATGTGTGAGATAAATCCATGTAAGTGAAATGAAGCCCCGTGTGGGATCAGCTCTGAGGGCGTAAGGCATCAGACAGCATCGCCTCTCCAGGGCTGGATTAACAAGGACCAAAAAGACATTTATCAGTTACGTGGGGCTGTTCTGTGATACTTGGGATTCAGCATAGACTTCATTCTCTTTTTTTTTAAAAAGAGAAAAAAAGGGAAGCGAGGCCTGGTCTGTGTTTTCCTTGTAATTGGCACTTAGCAGCGTTTCCTCACTCTCCAGAAAGTTTATATCATTCACAAATGACGAGAAGAAACCAGCACTCTATAAATGGTGTTCACTTAGCTCATGCTCTGAGTTTTTATATCCTGACATTTGTTGGGGTGAGGGGAAGAGAGAAGTATGGAATTATATGTTGTAACGTGCAACAGGCTAGAAAAGGTTTTCTTCAAATCTTTGATTCCTCGGATTATTAAAAATGTAGATCTTTCAAGACACTTGTTTAAAAAAAAATCCTCAACCCCAAATGAATCTGATTCATTACACTGAAAGTTTTATAAGCAGTGTGTGTGTGTGTGTGTGTGTGTGTGTGTGTGTCCACGTGCGCGTGTGCGTGCACAGGGAAGGGAAAGAGATGGGGGGACTAGCAATGTGAAAACAAAAATATAATAATATAATATGTAAATATAACAAGATTGATATGTGCTATAATATATAAGCGTAACAATAAAAATTAACAAAAAAGTTTGACAAGTAAGCTATGTTTCACAAAAACTGAATGGAAAAAATGAAACATCAATAAACGCATGAATCTTTAATGAGTAATTCTTAAGCTTAGCAATTCTTAAGTTAAGCCCTGGAGATAACTAAAAAACATGAGGCAATCTCTCTCCCTGTGTAGTTTATATTTGACTGGTGTGTGTGTGTGTGTGTGTGTGTGTGTGTGTGTGTGTGTGCGCGCGCACCATGAGTATGGATGGATGGATACAGGCCATGCACAAAATAAGAACAGTAATTTAGGGGGATCAGTAACTGAGGGAGGGTATAGGAAAGGGAGATAGCAATTGAGCTAAGCCTAGGAAACACACCTATGAGGTAGAGATGAGAATCGAGAACATTTCAGATATAGGGAACAACCTGGACAAATGCATGGA
>WOXC01001274.1:0-55000 GCA_011680675.1 Gymnobelideus leadbeateri | reverse complement strand
TCTATGGGGTCCAGTGCCCAATTTTGTCCTAATCTGGATATCAGCCTAATTGGAGCCAAAGGATACACCAATTAGGAACCACAGAGCTTGGTCACAGTCTATTTAGAGGGACATGTGCCGAATCTCCACTAAGATAATATGGCTGCTGCCTAAGTGTAGGTCACCTGGAGTTTTTCTGGCCCACAGCACATGTAAAGGAATGTTGCCTTGATAGAGGTCCTGAGGTGGTTACTAAAGGCAGGACCCATCATGCAAATACATGGGAAGCTTCAGGGCATGTAAGAACGTGGAAAAGGAACTCATTCCAACAAAGGTATCTACTTGGATGCAGCCCAGTGTACAAGGTGCCATGAACTACTTAAATTCACAACTTAAAATGTCTTCGTTTTCTTTTTAAGAATCCTCTAGTGACATCAATCTTTCTTATTACTTAATTCTTTCATATTTCTATCCCTTGACCAACTCCTTGAACCAGGGTAAAAGTTGGAAATCCCAAGGAAGGGGCTTTATCTTTTTTTTAAACAGAGAAAGCAAGATTATGTGTGTTTCACATTGAGAAGCCTCCAATCCTCCTACAAGGAGATAACAGTCTGGCAGGACAAGGAGTTTTTGTTTTGTTTTGTTTTTTACATGTATCCTGACATGTCAGGGAAGGTCTGTCAGACCACGATGACCAAGGTGGGGGAAGATGGGGATGAACACATCTAGTGATTTTTAACATTAAAATCTTTTCTCTCTTTCCAAAGGGAACCAAATTCCACCTTTCAGGTTTGGGGACCTGAATGGCTAATCCCTTGGAACTGCTGCCCTCCTCGGTGAGGCTCTCTGGCTTTCCCACTGGCCCACGGTGTTAGGTTGTGATGCTGGAACACGGGGTGCTCTGGGTGCTGCCGATGCTGTGGGCAGCACTGCTGTTCTCAGAGGCCGGAGGGGAAGTAGGGACTTGCTGTCTTCCTGCAGTCTCTCCTGTTCACCAACAAGAAAAGAGAAGAGAAAGGAATTACATAGGAATTCTAAAAAAAAAAAAACCCTACATTTTCCTCCTCTGCCATTTTGTTTAATCCACTTCCCATCCATGGTCACAAGCTAGGCAGGGGAGGAGACATGGAAGAAGCATGGTTTTCCAACTGGTTAAGTTGAAATCCCCCTGTGAAAAATCAGTTTTCTTGTATCTGGTCCATGTAAGTAGAACAAAGATAAGGAGACAGTGTAAGAAGGCAGTGCTGAACTTGGAGTCCTAAAGACCTTGGTTCAAATCCTGCCTTAGACAAGTATCAACAATCACGTATTCATGATTCGCTGAAATCATGAAACCTCTATGCGCCTCGGGAAAGTGCCTAGAACTTATCTAAAGTTAAGGAGACTCCTCAATTTGCATTAGCAGAGGGACTTCCCACACTAGGAGTTTCCTACAGTGATAAAATTACTACTCCATCTTACAAGTGGAAATCAGCTACCATCTTGTTCTGATTTCTCATTGTGGCATGGAAAGGACTATGCCAATGGGGCAAATGCTTCCAGGTCCTACAAAGCTGGGGAAGTCTTCAACAACCAACCTCATGGAGGTCAGAGAGGCCCATCCATTACTTGGTGAGTCACAAGGGGGTCAATCATCTGCCCATGGTAAGTCTCAGATACCATCTACAAAGGAGTTGCAATCTGCCTAGGTGGAGGGATCACCCACAGTGGAGAGAAGCACTGATTATTAGAGATGGCCGTAAGTAAGGCAGGATCTACTCCCCAAGACACAGCAGCTGAGGTTACAGCGTGCTTGGCACCACTGACAGGTAATAAAAGCTGTCCTGGGCAAGAAAAGTGGGCTTCTGAGCCTGCAAATGTGGGAGGGGTTGCCAGTGTTGGGTCCACACTGCATGAGTCAATGGTCCCGGAGCTGTTGTTTAGACAACTCCTTCCCCCTCTAGTATAAATGATTCTTCAACAATAATGATGATAATAGCAGCAACAAGCGTAAGTATACAAACGATTCTTCAGTAATAACAGCGAAAGCAAAAAAAAAAAAAAACAATGAGCATTTCTATGGCAGTTTAACGTTCACAAAGCATTTTACAAATATTATCTCGTTTGGTCCTCAGAACAGCCCTGGGAGGGACCTGCTGTTTTCTGTTGTCATTTTATAGGTGAAGAGACTGAGGCAGACAGAGGTCACACAGCTAGTTCTTCGTTAAGTGTTTGAGGCCAGATTTGAACTCGGGTCCTCCTGACTCCAGGGCCAGTGCTCTATTCACTGCACCACCTAGCCACGACTGACAAGCATTTCTTAAGAGCCTACTAGATAAAAAGTACTGTGCTGGGTACTAGGGATACAAAGGGAAACAGAAACAGACCCTGCCCTCAAGGAGCTTCTATATTACTGGAAGAATTTCCATTTCCATTATCTACATTCCTTCCTTGGGATTTCAAGTTTTCATCCTGGTTGAGGGAGTTGATAAAGAAATAGAAATATGGAAGAATTAAATAATGAGGAAGGTTGATGTCACCAGAGGATTCCTTTAAAGGAGAACCAAGACATTTTAAGTTTGGGCTTTAGGCTGGTCACCGAAGCTTGTGCGCTGGGCTGTGTCCAAGTAGATGCCTTTGTTGGTGTTGGCTGTGAAGTGGCCACATGGACATAAGATTTTAGGGAGAATTTTATTAATGTTCAAAGAAAAAACCAACCTATTCTAGACAGCTCATTCATTCATTTTTACGCATTTATTCCTACAGGCCTTAGGTCTATGATATCATCAGGAGGGGGAACTCCCAGGATTGAAACTCCTTCTATGATACAGGCTAGCGACTTGCCTGTTATTTGTAATGCTGGAGAACTGCTGAGGATATGGAAAGATGTGCCTTTCCTGCAGTTTTATAACATGTGTGTGCATGTGTGTGTGTGGGGAAGGGCATGTGGGTGTTTGTATAGGAGTGTGTGTGTGTGTGTGTGTGTGTGTGTGTGTACTTAAACCCAGATCTTCCAGACTTTGTGGCTAGATTTAAAGATAGTAAAGACCCTAGGGACCATCAAGGTTCTTAGGCTGGGGTCTCTGAACTTTTTATTAAAAAAAAATTGATAATGTGAATTTCAATATGTTCAGTCTTCTTCGTATTAAAATACAAAAATTAAAAATCTTCTCTGAAAATGGAATGTTTCTGAAAGGCTTTACAAGACTGGACACATAAAAGGTTTTAAGAGCTCTTGATCCAATCCCAGCCCTTCATTTTACAGATAAGGAAACTGAGAGCCAGAGAGATCCCAAGACTTGGCCTAAGTCCCACATGAAGTAAAACGACAGTCAGGATTCGAACGCAGGCCCTCTTGATTCCACTGCTGCACAGAGCCCCTAGCTAATGTGCCAGGCTGTCTCTCACCCTAGAACACTGACTATATATTCTAAGGGCAGGGGTGGGGTTAGTTTCCTTGCATATAGTGCCTCTGGCCCAGTGCACTCCCTTGAAGGCCAATGCCAACATCCTGCTCTTTCTTTCAGGACAGGACCCCAACGGTTACTTCTGAGTGATGACTGAGCGTCCACTCACACAGCAAATATACCATTTTTCATTACACACCCGAATGCATTTTCAGTAAACTCAATTCTCTTGCCAAATGTGTGAGGCATGAGCAAGGGAGGAAGCTCTGGGGCTGCACATGTGGTTTGCATTCAGCCCAGAAGAAGGTACTTGCTCCAATTGGCCTCAGCCTTTGGAAAGCTGTCTTCAGGGCTTCGGTCCCCAATGGCTGGATGCATTCAGAGACAGACCTTGCATTTTCTTTGCAAAGTCAGGCCTTCTGAAATGCCTTCTCCTCTCTGGAAAGCCCCAGGCAGGTCAAATCTGTTTACAAATGAGCCTCCCTCTTCCTGTCCGCCTCAAACACACAACTCCAAGTCAGAGATAAGTTGTACACCTCCCATCTCCTTTCATTCAAGCCAAAGATTCTGCCTGGAGAAAGCTGCTGAATCCCTAACACTGGGCCTATAGCTCCTTCCACTCCCTTTCTAGGGCCCCTCCAGGCTCTTGCCAGAAACGCCCTGCGGCCAAATACGGACCTGGCCCCTGCTGCTTCCCCACTGCTGGGTCCGATTACAGCCTCAGTGTCACGGTCCTACAAACCACACTGCCCCACTTACTTCAGCACTAACCCCCAGCTAGCAAGGAGCCTGCTCTCAGTTCATCCAGCCCGGGTTTGCCTTTTCTTCTGGAGGATGGGAGGAGGTGATAAGCAGACCTAGCAAAGAATGGCCTTTAAAGAAGGGGAGGCATCAGAGCTATACCGGGTTTCTCCTTCTCAGAAACTGATATGTGCCTCTAGTCCTGGGGAAGCTGCAGCAGCTGGTCGATACTGAGGAGTGAGGTGCACAGGGCTAAGCCGGCCAGGTGGCCATGCCAAGTCTGACACTACTGATATGATGAGCACCTGGGAGCAGAGGAGGCCGGGAAATCAGAGCAGCTTCCATGCTGATCACGTTGGGAAGTGGGCCAGTGAGTGGTCACTGCACTGCCGACCTAGGAGGGACAAGGAAGGAAGGAAGGAAGGAAGGAAGGAAGGAAGGAAGGAAGGAAGGAAGGAAGGAAGGAAGGAAGGAAGGAAGGAAGGAAGGAAAAGAAAGAAAGGTCTGTTTCTCTGTTGTATGGGGGTGGGGGCATAGTTTTGGGGTAGAAGGCTTATCTCAGTCCTTGACTTCTGAAAAATTCCACTTCAGGCAGTCAGGTGGTACAATCCACAGAGCTAGGCCTGGAGTCAGGAAGAGCTGAGTTCAAATCTGTCTCAGACACTCATCAGCTATGTGATGTTGGACAAGTCACTTAACCATTGTGTGCCTCTGTTTCCTCAACTGTCAAGAGAGGAAAAGAGCAGCATCTGCACTGCAGGCTTGTTGTGCAGACTGAATGAGAGTGAGCAATATTTGCAACGTGCTTAGCACGGTGCCTGGCAAAGCAGACACTTAAAAAAATGCTCATTCCTTTCCCTTAAACATTTATTAAGCACTTAGCATGTGCCAAAAACTGGTGACAAAAAGGAGAGAAATGAAGCCGTTTCTGCCCTCAAGAAGTGAGAGGAAATAACATATATACAATAAGCTCATTTTAAAAATATATTCTGGGACTTTCTTTGTGATTCCATTGGCATAAAAAAAGTCATTGAGGAACCTCCTTTACTGACACAGGCTGACCCCTGCTCTGCTACTTAGACCCTTAAAAAAAATGCTGCTGGGCACTGATCCAACATTTTTACAAAATACAAAATATATTCAAGTTAAATATGGTGTAATTTGAGGAAGAGGGTTGAGGGCTTGGCATGGGTCCAGGATAGACCCGATATAGGATCTTCTTTCCCTTGAATTCCACCTTGAAGGAAGCAAGGGAAAGTTTCCATTTCTAGAATGGAATCAGATCTCTGCATCAGAATGCATCAGGACATAGAGGAAGGGGCTTGGATAACCTTCAATCTTAAACAGAATGTACATGCCCTGAGGGCAGGGAATGTTTTGTTACTTCCATAAAGTAGATCCTTAATAAATGTTGGCGGAATCTTCTTTAGGGTCACAGATTTAGAGATGGAAGGGTACTCAGAGGCCATATTTATAACTAGATTTTGTATCTTTAGCTGAGCTCCAGAAAACTCACTTGCCCCACACATCACAAAGACTTTGAAATGGCAGAGCTGAAATCTGAATCCAGATCCTCCTTTTCCAGATACATACATCTTACCCAGCCTTGGCCCATGGTCTGCTACTTTTATATTTCCCTGGTTACTACGCCAAGAGGCATTATAACATGGCAGACAGAAGCCAGCATTAGAATCAGGAAGACCAGTGTTCATATCCCACCTCTGACAAATACTGACTGTCCAACCCAGCAAGCCACTTAACATCTTGGTCTCCCCCCAAAACTATAAATTATAGAGTATGAAATCACAAGTCCAATTTAAAAAAAAATGCTACGTTAGAATCCTTATAGACCTCCAAATCATCTCTAGGCAATCAGCTTCTGCAGTGGGTCCATTTTCACTGGCTATCCCCCCATACCTGGAAGGCTCTCCCTTCTCACCTCTGCCTTCTGGCTTCCTACAAGAAGCCTTTCCCTCTGAAGCTTACAAATTGATCCTGTCTGTATGTTGTATGGATACAGTTGTCTGTATGCTGTCCCCAACCCCCAACCCCCTTTAGAATATGAATTCCTAAAGGGCAGGAATGGTTTTATATTCCCCCAGAGTTAGCACAATCCCTAGTAGATAGTAAATACTCAATGAATGCTTGTTAACTGACTGACCTATACCACCAGATGCAAACACTCTCTGTCTCTGTTTCTTTTTCTCTCTTTCCTTCCATCAGACTTACTCCAATAGTTTCTCCAGCTACAGAAGCAACCCCAAACTCCATTTGTATCCTTTTTTGTCTCGTTTTGATAAAGGATGTGGCATGGAGGGAGTTCATCCAAGGCCCGCCTCTTTGGAGCTGGATTTTCTGCCCGAGTTTGGCCGGAGCAAGAAGGCCAAGCCTCAGTATTGACAGTAAATAACATTTTCTCCTTGTGAAGGGGACATGTGCTTGCTTATTCACACTTCGGAAGAGGGCCAGCTCGACTCCCTGCCCAGGAAGTCTGAATATTTGCTTTCCAATCTCTGTTTGCCAAGTACAATTTGTTGCTCCGCTAGTTTATTTTAATCAGTTCCCATTAAAAAGTTCTTTCAACTTCCAGAATTTTGGAAACTCATGACCTGTTCACAAGAAAGACACTTTTGCTCTATACAAGGGTATTCACTCCCACCAACCATGCTTAAGAACAGGAGGATGGGGGATGGGAAATCTTACTGACAGGTGTTTACCAGACTCAGATGCTGTATTTAAATTTTGGGAGTTGAGTTGCAGCTAGTTGCATCTACTTAACAATCAAAAACCCAACAAAACAACTTCTTTCTCTTAGTGCCTGCTTGTAAATGTTACTAATTTCTCCTTTCACATGTCTCTACACACTGGGCTATTTTCACATCAAAACCCTTATGGAATTTCTGAGGATAGTTAATTTGTAAAGCTTACTTTTCAAAGAAGCTACAAATGAGGGTTCTTGGGGTAAATGTCCCTTCCCCCTAATGTCAGCAGATATTCTTTGACTTCCTGGGGGGCAGTAGGGAAAACCAGAAGTGTCCCCCTACCTGCTTCTGACTAATTAATATTCCTTAATATTAATTAATGAATATCAATGAATGTTCATTGATGTTAATGAGTATTAATTAATATCCATTAATGGGTTGAGTCCTTCCCATCCAAATTAGTTGCTGACATAGGGTACCACACTGGGGAGAAAAGGCAGCTTGTGTCCATCAGATCTCTTAGAGGTAGATTTCATGAAGATAAACTTCGATTCCAGTTGGGAGGTGAAAGCAAAAAGGATCCTTTCCTAACTTGGAATTTTAGTGGGCCAGTCCCACTATGGAGCATGGGAGAGCCAGGCTTGTGTCAGAGGCCTCCTTTTGTGTTTCCTTTCCTCCCACAGTGACCATGTGGACAGCAAATGGTCCTGGAACGCCTGCTACTCTGGAAGTATCCAAAGGACAGCACCAGGGCTGACCTCAGGTGTAGGCAGAATAGGTAACTGCCTCCTTGTAATCTGAAAAATCTAAGAATTGAATGTAAATCTCAACCTAAGAATCTAATCCTTCCTTGGATCACAATTATGCAATTTGTTTGAGAAGACCCTCTTCCTTCCCCTCCCTGAAATTTCTCCCTTGGCCAAATTCTTTCAACAGTCATGATTTTGGAGCACCTATGTGGCAGTGGACAGAGCATCTGCCCTGGAGTCCGGAGGACCTGAGTTCAAATCTGGTCTCAGATACTTACTAGTTGTGTGACCCTGGGCAAGTCATTTAACCCCTACTGCCTCTAAAAAGAAAAAAAAAAAGAATTGTGATGCTTTTCTCCTAGCATTTGCAACAAGATCAAAGAACAGCAGAAAGGGCTGTCCCTTGTGCCTAAAATGTGTTCCTTTCTTACCTCTAATGCCTAGGTCCCTTCAGATCTCAGCTCAGACACAACTTCTCTAAGGCCCTTCTTTATCTCCCCATCCCTGTACTGCCCCTCTCCCCCAATCACTTTGTACTTATTTTATAAATAGTTTGTGTTTATTTATCTGTGTATATGTTGTTTTCCTCCAATATAACGTAAGCTGCTTGAGCGTAGGGCTATTTCATTTTGGTCTTTGGATTCTCAGTTCCTGGTGTGCTGCAGGCACTTAATCAATACTTCTATTTTCACTGTATATCCCTTTTTTGCAAACAGTTTTCACACTGTTACCATGTCCCCTCCCCCTATTAAAACATGAGTTCTTTGAAGGGAGGGCCTGGTTTTTGCCTGGTACACAGTAGGTGCTTAATAAATGCTTGCTACCTTGACTTATTTGTAGATTAGTCATGGAATCAGGTAACAGAAGGGACCCTGGAGATCACTTAGTAATTTTGCAGATGGAGAAACTAAGGCCCAAAGGCATGATATTCCCTAAGGTCATAAAGATTATTCAACTGGAGGACTTGAAAGAAGAATACAAGTTATGATTTGGGGTTGGGAGAGGACAGAAGAGAAGAGAAAGGGAGGAGTGACTGTGAAGTAGGGGGTCTTTGGGTGAGAGCAGGCCTGCTTAGGGTTTGGTCTGGTAAGAGAGAGTTGGGGAAGTATAAACTAGGAGCTAGGAGTGGGGAAATAAGAAATCAAGGCCAACTCTGCTCCCTTCATAATTTCTTTGGATTGACCCAGAAACTAGCATTACTTTACTGCCCGAGCCCCCATCCACGTATCTTCCATCTGGGATAAGTGAGGAATTCGAGATTCATCCTCCAGACCTGAGTATCTCTTCCCCCTAATCCTACCCTGGCTAGTGCTCATCCCACCAGAAGACTCTCACTTTCAGCCCTCCCCAGCTCTGGTTAGGAAACCAAGGGGGAAAAATAAAGATCTAAGGAAGTTACGGCTAACTTGAAGAGGCCTCCAGAGTGGGAGAAAAAAAGATTTTTAAAAGAGATGAGCAACATTTTGATTATTTGGACTACGGAAAACTCCTACTAGCACTGTATAGGACGATTATTCCAAAGGGGAGACTGACCAGCTGCTTCTCTACCTCCCCTGAGGGCTGAACAAGAGGAAAAGGTTTTAGATTGCAGCAGCAGTGATTTAGGTAAGACATTAAAAAACCAAGCTGGATACACAAGAGAATTTCTGGAATCTTTCCCTAGAGGAGCTGAAGGATGGGACTGACAGCCATCTGTCCGGAGGCAAGTTGGAAGAGGGGAGGAGGATGAAAGCAATTTCTGTCTCTGGTTCTAGGAGTCTAGAGGTAATTCTTTACTAAATTAATGCCTCCCATTTCATGGACCCTCCTGGTTATGACTGTTTCATATTTCACTACTGTTAAGGAGAGACAATGAAACTTCAGATTGGAAAAATTTTCCAAAAAAATGTTCCCTAAAGCATCAATCTACCAATTAATAAAGGTTTATTAAGAGTTTTTATTGGGTGCCACAGTTAGGTGGCCCAGTGGATAGAGCATTGGACTTGGAATCAGGAAGACTCATCTTCGTGAGTTCAAATCCAGCCTCAGACACTTAGCTGTGTGACCCTGGGCAAGTCACTTAACCATGTCTACAAGTCACTTAACCCTGTCTGCCTCAGTTTCCTCACCTGTAAAATGAGCTGGAGAAGGAAATGGCAAACCAACTCCAGTATCTTCACTGAGAAAATCCCAAAATGGGGCCATGAAGAGTCAGGCATGACTGAATGGCCACAACAACAACAACAACAAATATTGTGTGCCAGGCCACATAATAGGTGCTGGGGACACAAAGCTGAAAGCAGAAACAGGCCCTGTTCTCAAGGGGCTCATGATCTAGTTGTGGGGGAAAAGCTTTCTCAATCTAAGAGTCTTTAGGTGAAAGCACTGCTGGAGGCACAGTGCACTGACTGAGTGTCTGACTGGGTGTCAAGGCCCAGGTTTAAATTCTGCTAATTAGCATCTCTGGTGCTCAGTTTCCTCCCTTGTAAAAAAGGGTAGTAAGACTTGCACTATCTCCCTTGCAGGATTGCTAATATTTGCAAAAGGCTTTGAAAACTGCCAAGGAACATGCATACATTTCGTAGTCATTACAGGTTAGGAGGAAATGGTGTCTTTACAGAATTAGAAAGCCAGGCTTTGAATCAACATTGGCTGCTCTTTGGGGGCAGTTACTGGGGAGGGGCTATTTTCATTTCACATTCATATTTTGATCTTCTATGTTTTTTTAATTAACTCAGAAATCCTTCTTTCCTTCTTTTTTTAAAAAATAATATTTTATTTCTCCCCCAATTACAGGTTAAAACAATTTTTAACCTTTGAGTTTTTTTTTTTATTTTGAGCTCCAAATTCTATCCCTTCCCCCTCCCTGAGATGGTAAATAAGCCAATATAGGTTATGCATGTGAAATCATGTAAACCATTTCCATATTTAACTCAGAGATTCTTAATCTCAGTCCTGTCACATTTTTAAAAATTGAATAAATCTATTTCAATATAATTGGTTTCCTTCATAATCTTATACATTTTATTTTACTCATTTCAAAACCTTATTCTGAAAAGAGGTTCATAGACTTCACTGGATTTCCAAAGGTATCCACAACACAAAAAAAGGTTAGGAATTCCTGCTTTAACTGGCCACCTGGGTCCTTTAATTGGGTCAGCTAAAACGTCTCCCCAAAGGCAGCAAAAAGGCTCAAAAATGCGGGCACCTGCTTTATCAGGCATCTCTGGAGCCAAAGAATGCCTTGATTTCCTGTTTCTGGGATCAGTGAAAGGCAGAGGGGAATGCTGAAGGGAGGGAGGGCCTGGAGGACAGAGCTGGGCCGAGGTCCCACTGTCTGAACACCTAGTAAGATCCAGTGATGAACTCGACAAGGGCTCTGTCTAGAGTAACTCTCACCCTCCCTAGGCTCCCTGAGCTAGGTGAGAACCCCTACTGGCTGCGGTTTTTTTTTTGGTTTTTTTTTTTTTTTGAGACTCCACATCCTCTTATAGATCAGAGAGTTTCTACAAGGCTTCTAGGTCTAAGATAAGTGGGAAGAAAAACTTAGATAAAGGGTCTCTCAAGACTGAGCACAGGCCTCAGTGATAAGCCTGAGTTTGCCCAAACTGAACCAAGGGCAAGACCACGTGTGCATCCATCAGAGGAAGGAAGTCAACTCCTTTCCCAGATGCCCAGAAGAGTGAGCCAATGGTTACTATCTTCTAAAACAAAGCAAATTTTCTCCTTCCACCTTCCTGTCCTCCCACTTTATCTTTTTCCTGAGGAAACGATGAAGCACTACCTTACTTCCCTCCCAAGCCCTCAACAGTGTCAGGGTAATCTATACTTCAGTGCTATATTTAACTTTAAAAGACGATTTCTTTCTTTTCTGTGGGCCTTATCACGTCAGCTTTCCGTCTCTCCAATCAAATTCCTCCTCCATCACCGAGAGCTGTATTCCCTCCTTCAGAAGCCAGCAGTTTTCTGTTCTCTAACTTCTGATATTTAGTATATAGGCCTATGACTGGCTTCTCTGCCTGGAATGCAGATTCTTGTTCTACTCAAATAGAAAGGGGAATTAATGAACGAATCAATTATCAGCCTGCGTTTATGAGGCACCTACTGTGTGCTGGGCACTGTGATACAAGGCCAAAAAGAAAAAGAAAAGAAACAGTCCTGGCTCTCAAGGACTCAGTCAAAAGGCCACACCAGAGGGCCTAGAGGGCCACATGTGACCTCGAGGCTGCCGGTTCCCCATCCCTCGTAGACTGTTAAAAAGAAAATCATTGATAACACTTATTAAAAAAAAAGATTTAAAAAGCAACTGAATGGGAAAAAGACATTAAAAAGTTTTTAAAAGAAAGGGAAATAATCATGATAATAATAGCAGCTGGTATTGAGAGATCACTTTGTACCTTGCAAGCTGCTTTCTTACATGTGATCTCAGAGGATCCTCCTAACAACCCTGGGAGGGACGTGCTATTACTATCCCCATTTTACAGATGGGGAAACCGAGGCAGGGTCACACAGCCAGTAACTATCTGAGACAAGTCCTGGACTCAGGTCTTCGTGGTTCCAAGCCCAGTGCTCTATTTATCTATGCATTGTTCCAGCTAGCCAGTTAATTCAATGAGATTAGCACCTAGTAAACAAAGACAATCTATGGGATTCAAAACTCTTCATTCTGAACTTTTCCTATTTTTTCCTAACCTGGTCCCCTTCCCCCAAAGCACAGCCCCCACCTTTGTCCCAGCAATGGTTCCATGTACCCTGCTCCATGATGAATAAACTGTGGGCTAAAATGAGAGAGTCTGAGGTCTGTGCTTTCAAAATGCAGTGAACAGAGAGTGTAAGCCATAGGCAAAGAGTTGTTTTATGATAAAGTGGAAACTTGAGATGATGCAGACTCTTGCCCTGGTTACAATACACTTAAAAATTAAATAAATGGCTTGGTTTGGTTGCCTTGAGCTGTTTATGAAAAGGAAAGAAACCAGCAGAGCATGGCTATGCTGTAAATGGGATCAGTCTGATATATGATGGAGCTTGCCTGTGCTCCGTACCATCTAAGGTCTGCCATCTATCTCCCTGCCTTCCCTCCCACTATGAATTAGTGTAACATGGAATTGATGACATTTTAGCCAGTGTTTTCTGGGGGGTGTTGTTTATTTTAAAATAGGTCCCTGCTATTCACTTCAACAGGATTATTACTGTTTTGGGAGGAGGGAAGGGCAATTTTGCAACAAATTGGCCCTGAGAATGTGTAAGAACATGGAATCCTGTAGGAGTGCTAGAGGAGCCTTAGGCCAATCCAGTCATTGGGCAGATGAGGACCCACATCAAACTCATGACAAAGAACCATAGAATTTTAGAATCAGTAGTCACCTCAGTGGCCGCCTATGCCAACCTCATACTCTAGATGGAAAAAAATTCCTCGTTACCTCTCTAAGTGACAAGTGCTCTGACTGTATCTAGATTTCAATGAGGCTTCCCCATCAGGTAGGCTTGCAAACTTTAATGTGCTATAAAAATGTAACGGCAAACTGCCTCTTGATTTATCAGGGATGTTGGGGAAGGGGTCTAATTCAATAATCTAAGGACTTAGTCTCTATTAAATGCTTCCAAAGTCTGAGTGCATGATAGGTTTTGAATCTGGTGAACATTCCATGACATAAGATGAGACCCAATTTTACTTCTGTAATCCTGGAGAATTCTGCCTGGGGTGGAATGAGAATTCTTAGAATGCCAGGAGTAAGGATTCTGGTACAAACCTGGCCCAGCAGTAAAATGTTAAACCACATGTAAAGAGGAGTAATGGTTCCTGTTTGACATCTTTAGTGCCCAAAGTCTTAGGACCTTCCTTTCTGGTAATTATAGAGCAAAGGAGATTGTGTATCCACTGGGAATGGAAAATAGGGCAGCTGGAGCCAGGAAGACTCATCTCCTGAGTTCAAAACCAGTCTCTGACACTTTCTAGCTGTGTGACCCTGAGCAAGTTACTTAACCCTGTTTGCCTCAGTTTCCCCATCTGTAAAATGAGCTGTGGAAGAAATGGCCAATCACTCCAGTATCTTTGCCAAGAAACTTCAAATGGGGTCAGGGAGAGTCAGACATGACTGAAACAACTGAAAAACAACAACAAAAATCCATTGTATGGATTACCCAGATCTGCACATTGGGGGTTGGCCAATGTTCTAAGAAACCACATGCATCACCATCAGAAGTATGGTAGCCACACTCACCTGTATGAGAGTAGATGTACCACAAGGCACCCATCAGGAGTGCTCCTATCACGAAAGCTGCAAAGGCAATGCCCATGACGGTCAGCGTGTCCAGGCCAGGTAAAATTGCTGGGGAGAAGGGAAGCAAAGAGACCAAACTGTCAGTTTCAATGGGCTTCACACATTGGATGGGCTAGATTCAACTCACAGGAGCTGTACTTAGTCATGACACCAGAAGCAATCAATTATAAATGCAAGCATATTTACGTGTTTTTTTTCTTTTTGGAGGAGGGAAGGTAGGGCAATTGGGGTTAAGTGACTTGTCCAAGGTCACATGACTAGTTTTTGTGTTAAGTGTCTGAGGCCGGATTTGAACTCAGGTCCTCCTGACTCCAGGGCCAGTGCTCTATTCACTGCGTCACCTAGCCACCCCAGTGCCTTAATGTTTTACAAACACTTTATCTGGTTTTAAAACGTTTTTTTCCTCAATAACAAATAAACAAAAATTCTTAACATTTTTTAAAAATTTTGAGTTCCAAATTAAATTTTGAGTTTCCTCGCTCCCCTCCCTTGAGAAAGCAAGCAATTTGATATAGATTATACATGTGCAGTCATGCAAAACATTTCCATATTAGACATGTTGCAAAAGGAAACACAGACCCCAAATCCAAGAATAATAAAGTAAAAAAAATGCATGCTTCAATCTATATTCAGACTCAAAGCACTTTTTCTGTCATCTCATTTATCTTCACAATAACCCTGTGAGGTAGATGCCATTATCATCTTTATTTTGTAGATGAAATTGAGGCCGACAGTTACAGGATTAGACAGCTAGGAAGGATGGGATGTGGGATTTGAATGCAGACCTTCCTCTAACCACTAGGCCCTGCTACCTCTCCTAGGCTAAGGGCTACACAGTTGGAAAATGTCAGAAGTGGGATCCGAATGCATCTTCCTGATTCTCTGCTCAACCCCAAGCTGCCTCTACAATGAATGATGAAATATATACCTTTAAAATAAAGCAGGTAAGGGAGGAAAGAGACACATTATTTTGAGACATTTTATAAGACTTTAAAAGCGGAATGAGTAGCATAAGAAAGAAAAAAGAAAATGCAGGGGAAGGAATGAAACAGCTCCCCCTACTTGGATGGTCTCATCTGAAAAGATCTCTTCCTATAGTCAGTTCCCCATCTTAATGATTCCCTTGGCCAACCAAGACACTTTTCCAAGCTCAGCCTCATTAACAGGAGGAGGATAGAAGAGCTTTTCAAAGAGCAACTATGACGTCAGCTTTCTAGTCAGTGAAACACATAAATAGAAGTGATTGCTCCTCACTCTTGGCAACGGCTTTTTATATCCGAGATGAATTCCAGGCCACAAAAGAAGAAAACTTAACTTCTGTTAAAGAAACTACCTTCTTCAAGTCTTCAACTAAAAAGCTAAAATCTGTTTTAGGGAGGGAAGGTAGGGCAATTGGGGTTAAGTGACTTGTCCAAGAAAACTTAACTTCTGTTAAAGAAACTACCTTCTTCAAGTCTTCAACTAAAAAGCTAAAATCTGTTTTTACAAGGGAGAGGCCTTTGAAGGAAAGTGCAATTTGTAAGGTCCTTGGATCCCGAATGTTATAAATGACAGGCTTGGGTCTCCCCCTATCCTTTCCTTTCATTTCCACTCCAAATGTCATTCCCAAGTCACAGGCGTTTTCAAACACTCTCTAGCTATATAAATTCTGACCTAGTTCTCTCTGCATTCCAACCAACTACTATAAAATGTCCAGTTAGAGCCAATCGAAAAGTATTCTGTTAAGTGCCTACTATGTGCCAGTTACTGCTTGTTATTGGTATAGGTAATTTCTAAGCAGGTTTTCTAGTGCAAAGGGATTCAGGTGAGTGTGGTCAGCTGGAAAGACAACTATATAGGCAATTGAGACACCTGCCTCCATTCCCTTACTGACCATGTGGCCTTAGGTAATCACTTAATTGTTCCTAGGCCTCAGCTGTTTCATCTGTAAAAAAGGGGGCAAAGTACAGGGCACATAGTCGGTACTTTAATTAACTGATTGATTAATTAAGGTGCTTGTTGACTGATGAAGAAACCATGGGAGACCAAGAAGAAAGGTTTTTCTAAGGGAAAGAATGCTGTCCCTAGGCAAGTCAATGTAAAGCATCTATTCAACTTGCAAAATCTGAAGGCTCCAATCACAAGGCCCTCATGTCCTGCTAACCATGCCTCCATCATTCTTCTAACTCTGTGCATCCCTCTCCCCTTGGGGACACAAATAATAAACAGGGAAAATGCAAGCTCCTGAGTTCATTCTTTGAGAATTCTCCACAGAGGATTTATGGAAAGACACAGACAAGGACCATACGAGATGGAGTCTGAGCTGGACCCCAGGGGAAGAAATACTCCCATCCATGAGTTTGGTGGCCTAGACAGCAGAGGTGTCAAAGTACTCCAGGTCTCTTGATCCACAATATGAAAACTTTCCTAGGTAGCCAGACCTGAAGTCAGGAAGAGAAGCTCAAATCGGACCTCAGCTACCCTGGGCAAGACCTTGATCTCAGTTTCCTCATCTCTAAAATGGGGACAGTAATAGCCACTACCTCTCAGGGTTGTGAGGATCAAATGGGACAAAATTTCCAAAGTACATTGCAAACCTCAGAGCGCTAAATAAATGTCAGCTTTATTTGCACCGCACTAGGAGGGCTCCAAATTGGTTTCCACTGAAAATAACTTTTTGTAGACATAGCGAAAATGTTCTCATGAATGCTCATGAACCCTTTGAAGACCACAAGGGTGCCATTGAGGTGTCTAGTGAGAGAGAGTTTAAATCCAAAAAGTCCTTAGTACTTTGGAAAAACGAATGAACTTCCCCAAATTAATGCATCCGTTTTCTTCCTATTTCTTGTATATCAACATTAGTGTGGGTAGGTAGAAAGGATGGCTGAAGCCAAGAGGGAAACAAGGGAGGGGAGAAAATAGGCCCAGGCGAAAGAAAGAAATGGGAGGAGGAAGAGAAGGAGAAAAAGGGAGGGGAGGAATGTGAGTAGAAATCTCTTATCAAGGCTTCAACCTCTGGCAAACTCTGAGAAAAGCCCAAGGGGCTTCATTTCGAAATAGGAGGATTTACAAAAACTTACGTGGTGACTTCCCCATTGGATTGGGAATAGTTGGATCTGTGTAAGAAAAAGAAGAAGCATTAATCACAGGATGTTCCCTTATCAAAATTCAAAGTGATCATCAACATTTCAGTCCAAAGGCTAATAATACAGGGTTATTGCAAAAACAGCCATTTTAGCTTGCACCAGCAGAATTCTCTAATAGCCACTGCTTGTCAAATCTCACTTTAATGGTCTCATCAGATCTGACATTCACCATAAAGAGTTTGGAGGTTTTGTTGTTTTGGTCTGAAGCTGTGCTTTTACCAGGGTGGGGGACTTCCAGTGTGGGAATTCCCTCTGTGGACACAGATCAGTAACCTATTTCTAACTCAAGAGTTTGAGAAAATTGCCTGGAGAGTTGAGATGTTAAATGACTTGTCCACAGTCTCAGGATCCTAACAGGATCACAGACCCAGAGATGAACAGCTTCCCAGAGGCCATCTAATACAATCTTTTATTTACAGATGAGGAAAGTGAGGTCCAAGGAATGTCTCAGATGACCAAAAGTCATATGACTAGTAGACAGAGGCAAAGTGATTCGCCTAATTTCAAGGCTGGCCCTCCTTACATTCCATCTGGAGGCCTCTCATAGTATAGGTGACTAAAATGTTAATAAGACAGTGTAGGTGTGGCCTACATAAAGAAAACCAGATACATAGAAATTCACATTTTCTCTAAACACATCAATTAAGGTGCGATGGTAGTTTTACAAATGGATTCACTGGAGAGTTCTGTTCAATAGCAAAGCCCTCCAGTGTTTTTACTAAAGGTTTCCATTTACAAAACTTTAATTACGGAATTAAATTAGTACAGTTTGACCCTCTAGAGCAGCTATATGTGCACTAGGGTGGATTCAGGTCTGGTCTCATAAAAAGCTGCCCCTGACGTGGAAGTCTTTCAGGAATGACCAGATACTTTCCAGGTATGCTATAGGGTAATTCTGTTTAGGCACAAGTTGGACAAGGCAATCTGAAGGTCCCCTCCCAGTCTGCCATGATATGATTCTATTTGCCAAATCCTATACACAGTTTTGTAAGAATACAGTGATTGTGCAATCAACCCAGTTGCCTTTAAGTCAATTAAAGCTGGGCTCTCTATGCCCTAGGCAATCATTCCTCTCTGGGCTAATTGTGGGTTGGGGCCTTTCAAAAACTTGAGGACAAGGACCATGGCCATTTACTCCTCTTAGCACCCAGCCCTGTGATAAAACATATTATTCACCTCAAGATAGCTACTTGAGTATAGAAAGAAGCATATTTTCATCTCTTTCTTTTTCTTTCATTCTATTTTTGTACATGGTTAATGGGATTTGTTTTGAATGATTATACATACTTCTAAGAACTTTTGTTTTTCTTGTCTTCTCAGTGGGTGGGAGAGGGGAAGGGGAAGGGAGAAAATTCAGAACTGAAAATAAAATAGTAAAATTGAGTTATGAAAAATGAAGAAGCTGGGCTCGACCTCTAAGGTTCCTTTCAGCTTGAAATATTCGATCTTGTCCATATTTGCTCCTATCACTCAAAGAATCTTTTTTTTTTTTGCTTTTTGGAGGGCAGTTGGGGTTAAGTAACTTGCCCAAGGTCACATGGCTAGGTTTTTGTTTGTGTGTGTGTTAAGTGTCTGAGGCCGGATCCGAACTCTTGTATATATTTGTATATATACATGTATATATATTTGTATATATATACATGTATATATTTCCTTTTCTATTTCACACTCATGTTTTGGAGAACTTTGTGCTTTCTGTCAGTAAGAAGTAGGTAGTACAGTGTTTCTAGAGAGAGAAAAGAACAAATCCTGTCTTCAATGTTATCTCTCCAGCTAGTGCAATGCTCTTAACCTCCCAGGCCCTCAGTTTACCAATCTGTAAAAAGAAGGCATTAGACGAGCTGGTCTCTGTGGTTTCTTCCAGATATAGATTTATGATTTTATGGACTCCAAAAATGAGAACACCAGAAACATGAGAGTGATTTAGAAAAACAAAAAGCGTTGAAAAATGTACAAAGAATGTTTGTTTTCCTTAGGGCACTGGTTAGAACAGTACTTTTAAATACAGTTCTACCAATATTGTAAAGTTCACCTCCAGTTTTTTAATCCAGTCAACTGGTATGGCAATCCAAACTCTAAACTCTTCCCCCACCCCATCCAGTAGCTTCTTAATTAGCAAACCTCATTAAATTGTTTTTACTGTGGATTAAAGTTTTCTGATTTGACCACTTTTATATAGAACAACAACAACAAAAAAAAAAAACAAACCACGCTGAAATTCCAGGATAATTGTCCTAAGCCTGAATGATTAGAAGTCACAGTGGAGGAGAGATTATAAAAGAAAATCAAACCACCGGACCTGAAAGGAGAATGAATTGCTGGAAGTAATACGGCTACATTATTAACACCTAATTGTCTGGATTGGGACAAAGTGTGCTGCTGACCCACTAGCAGCAGGAATATGTCCTCCAAAGTAGGTAATGGCAACAGATGGGTTATGAGGAAGCAGGAACCATTGTTAAAAGCCTTGTGTGATCATCAGCTGTTGCCCAGTTTCTGGGACACTTGGTTATACAATTGCTTCTTATTTCTTCTTGCTCTAATTAGAAACTTAGCTTATAAATCGGCTAATCCACTTAAGAGGGAAGCCTAGTGAATGGATAAAAGCCTTCAAGCTGGAGCTCCAAGACCCACCTCTGACCCACAGGGACTGGCTGGGTGACCCTGGTCATCTAGTCTCAGAGCCCCAGACAATTCTCCAAGATTATAAATTACAGGGGACATGCAGTTTTGTGCTGGTAGAGCACAGGCTCTACAATTCCTCAGGCATTCCCTGTCAACAATAAAATCACAAATAAAACTCATTCATGGAGGGAACCTTTATGATTACAACTGTTGCTTCAAGCAGCTGGAAATTAGCTAATAAATGTCAAATCTGTCCATTTTATAACTGACTTTAGGTCTGCTGCATGACTAGCTGATTTCATTAAAATGAACAGAATCCCACTGAGGCAGAATGGTGTATTGAGCCCAGAACTGGTAAAACCTGGATTCAGATTCTCCCAATGGCACTAGATGTGTGACCCTGGGCAAGTTATTTAACTGCTCTGTGCCTCAAGCACCTCCCCAGATTGGATGGCTTCACTGGTGGAGGAGGAAGCCGGACACTGACAATATCCAGAATCATGGAACACGAGAGTGTAAAAGGGGCTTTAAATATCGGTCCCTTGAATCAATGCTTCATTTCCAGGACAGGAAGGCCCTGAGAACTGAAGTGACTTGTGTAAGATCCCACAGCTATCTTGGGGTACCTGCTGTCACCACCCCTTGGGGCCAGGGACCTTGTTCCCCAGTCTAGGGGTCTTGCTGCTACATACATTCCATGGCTGTTTGTTCTAAATGATGAACTACCCTGCCTAAAAAACACAGAAACAGATGTGTAAATCTCAGGCTTTCCATGAAGTTAATTATGAAATTAGAACCAAATAACTTTCCATTCTAGTTTCACTAGACAGGGCTGCTTCTAATACGCACGTGTGTGTGTGTGTGTGTGTGTGTGTGTGTATGGAAAGAGAGACAGAGACAGAGAAAAACAGAGACAGAAAGAGGAAGGAGGGAAAATAGAATGGGAGGGAGGGAGGGAGAGGGAGAAAGGGGACCAAAACAGAGAGAAAAAAAGTAGAAACAAGAGGAGAAGAGGGGATGGAAGGAGAGGGAGAGGGGTGATGGAGATAGGAAAGGAGGGAGGAAGGGAAATAAAGAGAGAGGGAGGAGAGAGAGAATGATAGAATGAAAGGCAGAATATTTTGCATACAGAAACAAATTATGCTTTATGCAAAGGATTCATTCCAGAAAAAAATGTTTCTATATCAAATGCTTAATTAAATTAATTTAAATGCAATAAGGGGATCAGTAAACAATGGGGAAATAAAGAAACTTTTTTTGTAAAACTGATCAATATCCAGTGACCACTTTTAGTAATTAGATGATAAAACACACATCCCTCTTGTCTTCAAAGAGATGGGAGGGATATTGACTGTAGAACACAGAGGAAGTGTGGCCCAGTGGAAAGAGCCTAAGATTCCAAGCTAGAGGACTGGGATTTCAATCCCAGCTCTGTCTTTCATTTACTGTCTGTCTGATGGTGAGCAAGTCGCTCCCCTGCTCTGGGGCTTGGCTCCCCCTCTCTGTAAAAAGAAAGGGGGAGATGCTAACATCCCTCCCAGCAGTAAACCCATGATCCTGTGATTTGGATCCACTTAACTTTTTGTTAACGGGGAGGGTTTAATAGTGCTATTTAAAAGTGTACATCTGGAAATGACTTGTGTAAAAAAAAAAAGGAATCAATAAAACTTTGAAAAACACTTTTTTTTTTCTATTTATAGGCAGGTAGGTGGCTCAGTGAATAAAACACTGGAGCTTAAGTCAGGAAGATCTGAGTTCAAATCCTCCCACAGGCACCTATGAACTGCGTGATCCTGGGCAAGTCACCTAACTTCTAGCTGCCTGAGTCTTTCCATCTGTAAAGTGGAACTGATAATGGGATGGAGCCCCCAGGATTGCTGTGAGATCAAATGAGATAATATTTGTAAAGTATTCTGCTATCCTTAAAGCACTGTCAATTTTATTTATTTATTTATTTATTTATAAATTTATTTATATATAATATATAAAGTTATATGTATATATATTTTGAGAGTTGGAAAGCAGACCTAAGATTTCATTAGTGTAAGGAACTCCCAGTAAGGAAACTCCCTCCACAGATGCTGACTGCCAACTCCTCTGTAACTTTAGTCTTAAAGAGGTGATTGAGACGTTAAATAAATGGCCTGCTTCTGCAAAGCTAGTATGGGTCAAAGGAAGGACTGAAACCTAGGACTTCTTGACTTCAAGGCTGGTCTCCTCCATTGACTAGAAGGCACCATCTTGAAAGAAAGAAGGAAAAAAAGAAAGAAAAAAAGGAAGAAAGGAAGGAAGAAAGGAAGGAAGGAAGGAAGGAAAGAAGGAAGGAAGGAAGGAAGGAAGGAAGGAAGGAAGGAAGGAAAGAAGGAAGGAAGGAAGGAAGGAAGGAAGGAAGGAAGAAGGAGAAAGAAAGGAAAAAAGAAAGGAAGGAGAGAGAGGAAGAAAAAATAAAGAAAGAAGAGAAAAGAAAGGAAGGGAGAAAGATAGGAGAGACAAGAAGGAAATAAAGGAAGGGAGAAAGCAAGCAAGCACTCTCATTGATCTTTTGAAGACAAGCTGCCCAAGGCTGGGTGCTCTCTGTTGCTATGGAGGTCATCGAGGCATACCTTCCTTGTTATCCCCAGAGATGACCACCAGGGGCTTGGTGAACGTTTTTTTATTCTGCATCATGGCCCAGATCATGCTCACATCCAAAGAGGTGCAGGCTTCATCAGGAGGAATGCACTGTGGAGAAGAGGGATAGAGGTCAAAGGCAGGGATTGCCTCTGCCAGGACAGCTGTGTGGCTACCTCATTATCACAGTGCCTCAGCGTTGTTTACCGAAGAGAAACAGGAGATGGAAGTGTTTATCAGACCAAACTCCCAACAAGCTACAAAATCTACTGGCGGAGGAAATGTATTCTCAGCTGCATTTCAAAAGGCAAACACCGCAGGACAGCTTGTGTTTCCCGCAATGACTGGAGGAGGCTTTTGCTGGGTTGAAAGAAGGGTTCTCTACATAAACCAGAGAACTGGTGCTTTCTATTCAGCAGATTGATGAGACATGAAGGCTTTGTTCACATGGGATACAGAAATGCATACATGAACTTGTTTCCATCTATTGAATTGAAAGGAATAATAATTTCACTCCTCTGCTTTTATTAAAGAGATGGGGCCTATGGGTGCAGAATACTAAATAACTACATTGTCAGGCTCAGTGTTAGGTTTGGGGGTAGATTCACTTTTTCTTTTCTATTTTTTGCAACAAGGAATGGTTCAAAACCCATCTCAGATACTTATTTGATGAGTGGTTTTGGGCAAATCAATCAACCCCTTTGTGCCTCAGTTGGTTCATCCATAAAAATGGATTTGAAGACCTTTAACGTCCCTCCTAATCCTGAGCTGTGGTCTTATGATCTGACACCTGTGTGACCTTAGACTAGTCATTTAACATTTCTTGTTTCCATTTCCTCAACTGTTTAATAAAGAGCTTGGATTAAATGGCCCCTGAGTTTCTTTCCATCTCTAGATCTATGACTGGATCAGTGTCATGACCAATCCTGATTTCAGGGAACTGATAACAAAACGTACTTCCCTTTTCTCCATAGGGATGTGATGAACTATGGGTAGACAATACAGCCTGTGCTTTCCGACAAGGTTAGTATGTTTTGTTTGACCACACTTCTTTGTTACAAAAATGATGAGGAGAGACGGTACTGGGAAAAGGCAAGGCTATGTAAACATTTTTTTTAAGAGTATGTGTCATAAGCACACAAGGCTGATGTGATTAAATACCCTAATTAACCCTGGCAGTCTTATGGTTTGGCAACAGTTCCATACAACCATTAATGTCATATGGTCAAGACTTCTGGTCCATCATTAGAACAGTTCAATATATTGACCAAAATCAACCCAGCATGAGCATACACAATGTGAAACTTCCCTCGGAAGCTTTCCTGAATAAAACCAACCTTATAATCCACACAGAGAAGGTCAAAAACAATTGCAAATCAAATCTTTGAGGGGTATGGAAAAAGTAATGCTCGCATTGGACTTGTTCTCTGATCTATTTGTAGTCCTGGCTCTCCACATGATCTGAATAACAGAGATAAAGCCAGACCCCTCCCTCCACGGAAAATAATCCTAATTTATCACATGTAATGTATTCTTTAATAACACGAGTGGAAAAAATCATATTGTCAAGATTTATTCCATAAGATTCCACAAAACTCACAGGTCACTGAAGTTATATTTACTTTATGACTCTATTTTTGGCTGTCCTAGAACTGAACACTGAAATCTGCCATAACTTGTGATTATTCTGAAGGTCACTGTCTTATTTTTCTAAAAAATAGCCATTTGAAAGTTCAAGGGAGCCAATGAACGACTAACCTTTGGCAATCTGTGAGAGTCATCTTTCTTCGTACACAAGGTGAGTTCACATTGTAAGAAGAGCAAGGAAGCGTTAAAAATGGGCTTGAGCATGAAGCTGAATCTCTTTTTGTCCATCTGTGCATGGAGGCGAGAGAAATGTGCCTTCTGGGGCGCATAGAATCTCACAGATTCATCTTTAGGACAAATGTTCTCTATGATGGTGTAATCAGACATCCTGTCAGAGTTGGAGTATGGAGAGATAAAGCACGTTTGGATGGCAAATCCCACGTCTTGGTCGACCTTGGTAACAGAGACCTACATAACAACAACACAAAGAGGAAAAACCGGAGAATGAGCCAAAAGCACCATGGCTTGGCACAGCCTTTCAGCCATGCTTTAGACTAACAGGGCAGCCTAGAGATGCAGCATTTCAAAGGTAGGGAGGTGGTTTTTATTTGAACCAGGAGTTTAAACCAGGAGTTTTATGCATATGTCAACTGGGGGATTCCAACACAAGTTAAATTTAACCACCTAGAACTCAGGTCCACTGTGGAACCCAAGCTCATCGTCGGAGGTACCTGTTCCTCTTGTGTGTGTAATGACTTCCTTCCCAGGTGAGCTCTACCCCAAATTAAAAATGAATGTAAACATCAAACAATCACCAGTTGTGTGACCTTGGGAAAGTCTCTGAGTCTCAGTTTCCCTGCCTATAAAATGAGGATAATAAGAGTATTTACTTAGCTCAGAGGGCTGTTGTGATGATCAAATGAGACGTGCAAAGTATTTTGAAAACCTTTAAATAATTGTTAGCTTAATTATTAATAATAGAGGCATTGGGGCGGCTAGGTGGCACAGTGAATAGAGCGCCGGCCCTGGAATCAGAAGGACCTGAGTTCAGAGTCGGCCTCCGACACTTAATCCATACAAACAAAAACCTAGCCGGGTAACCTTGGGCAAGTTACTTAACCCCAATTGCTTTTAAAAAAAAAATAATAGAGGCATTACGGCATAGTGGAGAAAAGCTGACCTCAAAGACAAGATCGGAGTTCAAGTGACACATACTGACTGTGATTCTGGGCAAGTCACAGAACCTTCCCAGTGCTCTAGGAAACTCACTTAAGACTACAAGTTGCACAAAAGTGCTAGCCTGAATTAGTAGAGGGCATCTCCTTATATGGGAGTTCCCTGTACCAATGAAATCACTTGTCTAATCCCTATCCACGTTCCTATTACCAAAATAATAATAATTTATTATGAATATTATTAAGAACAATCTCAATAATATTACAATTAGGGTTAGCCACAGTTAGGTGGCTAAAATTCAATACATCAGAAGCTTGCTCCCAATAAACCAATAGTTAAGAAACCCCAAATATGGACAAAGACCAAAAGATTTTGGAGAACTCAGCAAATAATAAATCACACTGGAATCTGAATATCCAGAACTATAAGTGCCCAGGTATCACCATGATCCACAAAAATATAAGAACAACATTTCCAACAATGTCAGCACACTAAATACTCATAGTAATCTCCAAACCACATGGAATAGAAAGCTGTCAAAATATAGAGACCAAGCAGAAGAAATTAAAAGCACAGAAGAGGAGGTCAGGGACTGTCTTTTGCCTCTTTGTGTATCCCTCTGATCAGCACAGTGTCCAGCACATAATAAGCACTTAATAAATGTTTACTGATTGGTGGAGTGAATGGGACTAGGTACATTAGCCTGGGTTCCATTGGAGCTGCCCTGAAGATACTTTCAATGAACCCTCAGAAAATGAGCTTGTATCTCAATACTCTTAATGAATTATAAAAAGCAGCCAATTTCTCTAAGTATGCAATAACCTGCAGAATATTAAATATAATAATTTAACAGCAGTATAACTATTTGTCATCAAGCCATTTCTATCTGAATCCTATCAAAAAAGGTGAAAAGTAACAGCCAACATTAATTAGCAGTGATATTGATGATGAATGCATTGCTTTAGACTCGAGAGAATCTGAATTTTTCACAATTACACTCTTCAACACCTTCACCACTCCACTGGAAATATGAAAAAGATACAAGTCACAAAAAATTAATTTTCCTAAAGGAAAACTTAGCTCCCAGGCTTTATGATAATACTAGTCTTATGAAATGACTACTCCTTTTAAAAAGGTTCTCCAAAGAGAAGAGTAAAAAGTTCAGAGCTTATTTAACACAAAAAAGGTAAACTGAGTTTAGGTGATGTGGAAAGTTAGCATTAGCAGGGCAACCATCTTTCTGTTGACAACACTGGTACCTTTCTCAAGGGGCAAAACCAAGCTCCCCTTTCAAGGGATGTAATACAATGGGGTGACTAAACCTGGTGTAACCCTTGATTTGGCCAAATGTCCCAAATTGTTTTCAGGTCCCACACAAGCTTTGTCAAGTAACCTTCCTTCATTCCTGAAGCCTCTGAGGGGAATTTTAGAGGGGAATCTGATGTGAAAATGTCTCCAACTCATTTACAGTACCATCTTTAAAAAACTGGTATGGGCCTTAAGGCCAGATCTTATGGAGTTTCCCTTCTTTTGAAGCATAAGGTTGTGTTGGGGGCAAAGGTAAACAAATTTCAAACCTGACTTCCCTCAAATTCAGTTCTGAATTTAGACTCTAGTGGATATCCCATTCAGGAAACCCTACCTAGTCTGGGATGACCTGGAGGGGCATACAAGCACTTCCTTTCTGGTGGCACTCTCAACCAAATTAAGGATTAATGTAAAACTGGGTATTTTAGGGATAAAATGAATTTTTATGTATTGCCCAATGTTCTCCATTGGGGATTCAGAACTTTGGCAAGAAACAAGAAGATGTGACTCAACTCTCCTCTCTAGGACAGTCTGTCCTACTCCAGACTGTCTCTGGGAGTGAAGCATTCCCATACCGTTAACTTCAGGACTCCAAATGATTCTGACAGAATGGGTTATCTCAATTTACTCAAGTCTGACATGGTCTGTTTTTGTTTTGTTTTGTTGGAGGATGTGTCTTACAAATTGAATTTTTCTTTTACTAAGTCACTTTCTAGAAAGTGTCTTTTTAAAAAACAACAACAAAACTTTAAAATCTTTGCTATATCTCTCAATCTCAGAGTTTAACTTTGCAAGATGGAGAACAATATTATAAATTAATCTTTCCAAGAGAAATGTATCATTTCATTACTAGCTGCTAGATTAAATTTATTCTTTTCTGGGGAAAAAACACATAAGAAAGTTGTCCTAAACTCAGAAGATTTTTATATTCTATAAAAAGGAAACAAAAGGGACGGCTAGGTGGCACAGTGAATAAGAGCGATGGCCCCAGAGTCAGGAGGACCCAGAATCGGTTCTGGCCTCAGAAAATTAGTACCCACACATAAAGTAACTAGCTGTGTAACCTTGAGCAAGTTATTTAACCCCAATTGCTTAAAAAAAGAGGAAACAAAAAACTATGAAAAGCATCCTAAATTCAGTAGATTTTTCTGTCCTGAAAAACAAAAACAAAAAGACTATAAGAAAGGTGTTTTGAACTCAGTAGATTTTTCCTTTCCAGAAAACAAAAATTAAAACCATAATAAGCGTATTATGAACACAATAGGTTTTTTTTAAACAGGCTATTAAATTATCTTACTTTTTACAGAGGAACTTGGAACATGTGCAGAAATGAAGTTTTTTAAAATGTATATCAGAATAGTGTATAAGTATAATGATTGAGCTTGTTCCCAAAGAACAAAATGAGAAAATGTACTTTCTGTCCTTCTTTACAAAGATGGAGATCCCATAAAAACCCTCAAAAAGCACCAGAATTTGAGAATTGGTGAGAGGAACCAAATTATGCAACTGATACCATGAATTGTTTTTATCCATAAGACAAAGAAAATAGAGATAGTGGGATAAAATTTTTATTCCAAACAAAATGACAATATCTTCTTGTAATTGTTTGTATTTAAAGTGCATTTACTAGGGGCGGCTAGGTGGCACAGTGAGTAGAGCGTCAGCCCTGGAGTCAGAAGGACCTGAGTTCAGATCCGGCCTCAGACACTTAACGCACACACACAAAAAAACCTAGCTGTGTGACCTTGGGCAGGTTACTTAACCCCAATTGCCCTCTAAAAAGCAAAAATAAAATAAAATAAATAAAGTGCATTTACACAGGTAGGAGAAAGAAAATATTAATCATCGAATATATTTCCTTGTCAATGGACACACTTGGTCTTTCTAGCGTTAAGCACTTACTATGGCCCAAGCACCGTGCTAAACAATAACAGAAAAGAAACATCGCCCCTTCTCTCAAGGGGCTCACATTCATTGTGTGGTAAAGTATATTACCTTTGAAAAACTGATAGTGCTGCATAGAAATAAGCTGGTGTTATTATTTTTATTCCCAACCAAGGGTCAATCTAACTTCTTCCTGAAGACCTCCAGTAATGGAAGGGAGCCCATGCCTCTGGAGGCATCCCACCACCCTAATGGATGGTTATATTTGTTAGAAAGTATTTGGGCAAGTCACTTAACCCCCACTGCCCTCCAAAAAAGCAAAAAAAAAAAAAAGATTTGGGCAGCTAGGTGGCACAGTGAACAGAGCACCGGCTCTGAAGTCTGGAGGACCTGAGTTCAAATCCAGCCTCAGACACTTAACACTTACTAGCCATGTGACCTTGGGCAAGTCACTTAACCCCAATTGCCCTCCAAAAAGCAAAAACAAAGTTAGAAAGTATTTCCTTCTATTCATCACCAAATATGTAGGAAAAAACAGTTGGATGCTAGGGGCAAGGACAAAATGGAACCTATCTACAGACAGCTTCTACTCAGTGTTCTGCATTCTGTGGAATTATGATTTCATAATCAAATCAGTGGTTTAATGGTTTAACCTGAGCTAGGTTTTTATGAAAATTTAAAATATAAGATTGTGATTATACCCAAAATAAAAATGCTAGGCCTCAAGAAGGGAGTGTGGGAAGGAGACACCAAAGTTCAAGACATGTTCCCTAAATGATTTGTATATAATTAAAAAAAAAAACTACCTCTCAGGAGGACATAAGACTATTCTGGTTGAATGGGGTATCTCTACTCTCTAAACAGGGGGTCTTAAGAGGCAGCAGCTAGGTGGCATCATGGATAGAAACTAGAGTCAGGAATGTTTGGTTCAAATTCTGCTTCAGATAATTTTCTAGCTCTGTGACACTGGACAAGTAATTTCACTTGTCTGCCTCAGTTTCCTCACCTATAAAAATATATTAATAGTGCCTAACTCATAGGATTGTTGTAAGGAACAAATGAGATAATATTTGTAAAGCACATAGTAGGCACTTTACTTTTCCCCCTTATTTCTCCTTCCCCTTCTGGTGTCATAAACTTATTTCAGCAGCCTGGTAAAACTTAGGAAGCCTTCTCTGAATAATTTATTTAATAAAAATAAAATAGCAAGAATTATAAAAGACATCAATCTTTAAAAAATATATTTTTAATACTTCATGGATCCCGAGGTAAGAACTCCAATTGACAAAGGTGTGACTTGGTTTACTTCTGTTCACTTTTTTAAAAAGGGTAGGGGAGTCCTTGAAACTTAGAACATTCACCTTTACTTGGGCAGATACAGAGTTCTGTGTGTGGAAGGTAGACTACCCTATGCAAAGAAGTCATGGGGTTAGTTCATTCTTCTTAGCTGCTCTTTTGTGGGAGGAGGAGATTGGGAAGGGATTTACAAGTAAAGATTTATTGAAGTTAGGAAATAGTAGAGAGGGAGGGTATATCCTGAAATGACTGATTTTAAAATTAATATTAAAATCCTGCCTCTCTCATATTTTGGTCCTACAAAATATGTTAAACACATCTGTAAACTCCTTTCCCAAATCTCCTTGATTACAATAATGACCAGGAGTCCTTGTTCATTTCTTTTTCAATATTTAAGATATCAATAGAGTGTCATCTCAACAAATTCCAAGAGATACTTTTAAACTATAAAATCAGAGATGATCTTGAAAAGGATAAAAAAACTGACAAGAGTGGGTCGACCTTCCACTAAAAAACAGATGAAGACAACTATAGCAGATCAAGTGAGGGAACACAAGAAATATTAAAAGGAGGGGGGAATGTCCCTGAGTGGGACACACAAGGAAGACTGTGCCAAGGACTGGGAAAGAAACAAAGCAAAACTCTTGGAGGAACACATTCTATAAAGATGACACCTGGACAGGAGCCCTGGGGCTGGTGAAACATCTGGGAGTCATTAACAACTACACACATATGGATGAATGCCAAACAAGAGATACATGGAGATTTGGGGGGGAGGCAAAATGGCAACTGGGAGCATTAGCAAGAAGCCAGCACATTTTCCACAGGGCAGAAAGGAAAGGTTCACCTAAAGAACGAAGGCTTCTAGCAGCACAGGTAATCCAAAAGTCACAATGTCTGGACCACAGAAGCAGACAGAGCTCAATGCCAACAGGCCCCATCCAAGATTCTGAGGCAAAGTAGAAGTCCTGATCCAAATGGGAAAGTTGTTTGTGTTCCTAAACCAGAAATATGTGTGCCTAAGTCATCTGAGATTTATGAGAGCATCCCGTCTCAACCTGCTTGTGATGATGTTGTGAGACACCAGCTGGTCATACAAGACGGGGAGCTGTGAATTGTCAGCTGATGGCTTCTCTAATTAGGTACGCGAATAATATATTGTGCCTGATCATGCCAGAGAGCCAAGCCTATGGTTTTCCAAATAGCAGATCTCTCATCTCTGAAAAAGTCCCATCTTTCCCAGAGGCAAGAAGAAACTTAGGGTGTTTTTTAAAAATTTATTTTGCTTTCTGGAGGGTAATTGGGGTTACATGACTTGCCCAAGGTCACATGGCTAGTTTTTGTGTCAAGTGTCTGAGGCTGGATTTGAACTCCGGTCCTCCTGACTCCAGGGCTGGTGCTCTATTCACTACACCACCTAGCTACCCGAAACTTGGGGTCTTGCAGACGAAAGAAAGCTTTGCCTCATTTTCAGAAAAGCAATTTGGATATTGTCTTCCATTGCTCTGTCTATGGCTTGTTTCAGTAGTACATGGGACAGTTCCTGGGAGTAAGCACCATGTGTGATCTGGGCCAAATGAGCCAAGCATTGTGTGGGAATTTAATTTTCACAATGAGATGTCTTTTCTGAACATGGTCAACGCAAGAGTTTGTTTTGCCAGACAATGAGTATTTGTTGCAAGGTTTTGTTCTCCCCACTCCCCACCCTCAACCCAATGGAGAGAACTCTTGCCTCCTTCTTCTCCTCCCTATGGTCTCAGCTAAAGTCCCACCTTCTGCAAGAAGTCTTTCCTTGTCCTCACTTAATTTTAGTACTTTCCTCTGAAATGATCTCCAATCTATCCTTTATGTTTGTATATCACTGTCTTACACTGTGAAGTCTTTAAGATCAGGGAATGTATTTTGTCATTCTTTACAACTCCAGCCCTCAACACAGTTCCTGGAATACAGTAGGCACTTAATAAATGCTTGTTGACTGACTAAATAGGTCTTTGGTCCCTGAAAACAATTAAATTAAAATTCTAAAATTCAAGTTTAATAGTCACTCACCTAATGAAATGATCATCAGGGAAGTAAAAAGAAAAAATTAAGTTTCCCTCCATGGCAGGGGTGACTGGGGAAGCCCTAATTTGCTGAACTGGGGCACATCCCAGGAAGTGATAAATCCCTTAGCAAATGTCAAGTGTACATGTGTCTTGTTTGTTTTGGCTCTGTGGAAAGTATTGTAGTCTAGCAAATCATCCCTGATCCCCCATGCTATGAAATGACAGAAATAATAACTCACATTTGAGTCAGCAAAGCACTTGTACATTATTACATCTGAATCTTATAACTACACAGGGAGTTAAGTAGCAACAGGCACTGTTAGACCCATTTTACAGATAAGGGAGCAGAGGCACAGAGGGATTAAGTGAGTTGCTCATGGTCACACAACAGAATTGGGATTTGAACTCAAGTCTACCTGACTTACAACCAAAGCATCTAGTCTGCCAGGATCCCCACTATAACATGCCCAACAAGCGGCTATCCAGCCTTGAGGCGAAGAACCTGAATGAAGGAGAGTCCACCATGAGATCATGAGCTCGTTGAGGGAAGGAACGATCTTTCTGTATCCCCAGCATTTAGTACGGTGCCTGTCACATAGTAGGAGCTTTATAAATGTTTACAATGAATGACCACAACTGCATGACTTTTGTCCATTTAATTTTGGTAGGGGGAGAGGGAATCCATACACATCCCTATCCTTGGGCCCTCCTCTTCTCTACTATCTCCCAGCTTCCTTCAGGTCCCAGCTAAAATCCCACCTTCTACAGGAAGCCTCTCCTGGTCCCTCTTAATTCTAGTGCTTTCCCTCTACTGATTATCTTCAATTTATCTTGTATATACCTTGTCTGTACATAGTCGTTTGTGTGCTGTCTCTTCCATGGGACTGTGTGCTCCTTGAGGGCAGGGACTGACTTCTTTTGCCTTTCTTTGCATCCTCAAGGCTTGCACATAGTAGGTGTTTAATAAATGTTTATTGATTGACTAACTGAATGAGAATACCACTGGAGTATATTAGCTATCTACTAGTTATACTCTTGGTGCATGGATAAGTCATCTTCTTTTTCAAACACAAATTTATATAATCACATCCTTTAATCTTCCTTATCTAGACCAACACTCCAAAGACTAAATGTAGAACAGGCATAGAGTTTTGTGCAGAGGGCCGGTCATCTTTACAGAAAACATCCTTTCCACTTAGCTCAATCCATTTCCCAAAATGGCCACACTTTGGTCTAAAACAAACCACTAAGCATTTAATTGAGCCAGGCATGTGCTGAGCACTGTGCTTGGCACTGGGGCTGGGCACAGGAGGGACATAAGAAGGATTCCCTTGTCCTCACTGAAAACCAGGTTGCTACTCCCAAGTGTCATGGTAAACACTTGACTGGTAATGCCCAAAGTGCAATGTCAATCTTACCTCAACATAAATGTGCCCATTTTCTGCCACTGCTAAGATGCCCGAGGCGGGCACCAGGAAGAGGTCTGTATCATACAGCTCCATGTTGAAGGTGATGTTTTGGGCCTGGGGTTGGTGGGGTACATCTGCAATACTTGTCTGTCTCAGGCTGCAATTAAACTGGGGAAAAGCCAAACGGGTAGAGAGATAAATCACAGCACTGTGTCAAATCATGAAGAATGCCCAGGCAAATTTATGAGCTTGGACAACTAATGTAAAACATTATTTTTTTTGCAACTCCCCTTATGGACCACAGAAATATCCTTCCCCACCAACCATGTTCCAAAGCCAAATACATACCACCACGATTTCAGGCCTGCTTATGAAGAAACTATCTCCTTCATCTGTATCTCCTGGAAAGCCATGATTCCCCGACTCCAAGTCTTCATAATCAGTGGGCCAGCCACTGCTGTCCCCAGGGGCTGATACCTGCATTATAATCTACACACAGAGAAAGCATGAGACATGATTAAAAAACATAGCAGAAGGCACCAACAACCATTGTCTCTACATGACGAGTTCCCTGTGTGAAAGATTCTGATGATGGCAACAGGCCAGCACCTGGGAGAAACTTATCTAAAGTACAAAATGAAGCTGAAAACCAAGGCCTTTAAAAAGAGATATTTTAAGGGAGGGTCTGCTGATGGTAGAACACCATTAAGTTTCTTTAATGATTTTCTTATAAATAAAAATCCAAAAGCATAAGTCAGGAAGACTATGGAAGAGAAGCCTAGGCCTTATCCATTAAAATAAGCTTGCCCAAGGCCCTCCCTTGAACCTTATTTACAAGGACAGTCTCAAGACTTAGCCAAAAAAGGTCACTTAATGAACAAAAAGATACCTAGGTAGATGAATTCCTCATACATGTCACCATATGCAAACACAAGGAGCCTTCCTTCCTGACATAGTTCTCCCATAGTTTTATATATTTTCTTTAAAGGGCAGCATGATATTTAGTGTGGCACTGGAGTTGAGGGACTCAAGGACCTACGCTCAAATCTCATCTCTTCTATTTATTCCCTGTGGGCAAATTATATCACCTTTGTGGGTCTCAATTTCCTCATCTATAAAATGAGGACGTTGAATTAAATGAGGCCTAAAGTCCTTTCTTGTTGTAAATCCTTCGAGAATATTTGTGGCCTTCTGCTCTGGGGCAGATGTGAGAAGATACCAGCTCAAGAACTTTGGGTAAGTCACTTGAATGTCTCTGAGCTGCAGTTTACTCATCTATAAAATGGAAATCATCATAATTCTACTACCTACCTTAAAGTGTTGTTGTGGAGAAAGTCCTTTGTAAATGGCAAAGTGTTACATAAATCAGGGCTGTTATCATTATACATTTTATAGAAATTATTATTAATAACCAATTATAGGGAAGATCCAGGCTTTTCTTTCTATCCTATTTCCTTGTTGAAAGCCTAGCTGTTTGAAGGATGTTACTGACTTCTGGAAAACTTTACCTTACCTAGATCATCTTATCTAAGGTGCACTGTGCTCCACTCAAGCAAGTCTGGGTAGAGGCAGATCCTTTATTTTGCCCAAGGCTGGGGGTGGTCTGGGTATAGACGTAACCTCTGTCCAAGAATGACATGTTGTCCTTCTCTCAGTCCCTCATTGGAGTGAGCCTACTTCTCACTGTAATATTCCTTCTCTCATTAATTGTTGCCACCCTCTGGAATGACCACTCTTCCAAGGGCATACAAATTATGAGCTCCCTGACATGAGGGGTCTTTGGCATCTGAGAATGTCACTGACCTCTTTTATTAATAAAATGATAACATTATTAATAAAATGATTAATTACCCAGAAATTATGTCACTTGCATTTTTAAAACACCACACATTATTCTGAAAGGTAACATAGTAGATAGCGCAGTAAATCTGGAGTCAGCCAGAAAATGAATTGGAAGCCTCAGACCCTTACTAGCCTGTGTGACCCTGGGCCCAGCTTCCTCAAATGTCAAACAGGGAGTTGTGAGGATCAAATTGGATATTTGGGAAGTGCTCTGCCAACCTTAAAATCATAGGTACTAGCTACTACCACGATGATGATGAGGAGGAGGAGGAGGAGAAGACTGGTCCACTAGAGAAAGATGGCTGCCAAAACCATATCGTTCCTGCTTTCTTTCTCAGCCCTTTCCTTAACTGTCCAGGTGCCCCTCTTCTTGCTCATCTCCTACCTACCACTTCTCTGTCTTAGTGCAGATGAGAATTTCACATTTTGATTGAGAACAGACTCTTTCAAAGAGTGCTTAAGAGCAGTGAGTCCTGGGCTGGGCCGAGTCCAGAAGGGAAAGCATCCATGGCAGCTGGCTGGGCGACTCGAAGCCCATAACTCATTCCCCTCATGTGCACATAGGGAGGTTCCTAAAAGTCCTTCAAACAGGGCCATCCTAGTCATTACTATGATTTCCCACTTTGCACACTTAGATCAGGACCATGTTTTAATGCAAAATCTTTATAATAGCTCTGAGGGCTAAGAGAGAAGACCTCTCAATGAGGAACGAAAATATTAATTAGGATGCTATCATGGGAAGGTAAGAAAGTGGCAGTCAGGGTCCCTGGAGGAAAGCCTAAATGAACAAATTAACAAGGCTGTTATGATGGCAGAATGGGCAGAGAGCAGGCCTCAGAGGCAGGGAGACCAGGGTTCAAGGCCCACCCCTTATACTTGGCAGTCATGGGACCCTTTGCAAGTCAATGTTACTTCTCAATGATATAAGTAACGAAATTGCCAAGAAGATGCTGATCTGCATTGATCAGAGGTCTTAGCTTCTTCACCTCATAATTCCTTATATCAATGAACTCGCAAGTTCTCTCCCTATTCTTTATTTTATTTTGGACATATTGAGCACGAAGTAGGATATCCAAGGAGATCTGGTCAACAAGAAATTGAAAACACAAGATGGAAGAGATGGGGAAAGACCAGAGATGTTCGTTTTGGAGCTACACAGGGACCACTGAGTCATGAAAATGGAGGAGATGGTAAATGGAGGGAGTGTGGAAAGAGGTGAGAAGAGGCCTGAGGACAGGTGCTTGGGGAAGACCCCCATTTGGAAATTAAGAAAGAAATCACTGGCATCTTGGAGAGAGAAGCTTTCAGTGCAGTAGTGGGAAAGGAAGCAAGACTGCTAAAGGCCTTTCAACTTCTGAAGTTCAATGACTAATTTGATCACCCGGTTTAGACATAGACTTAGTAATGCTAGTGATAAAAAATTACAAAACTCTCACAACTAGAAAAATTTACATTCAACTTGAACATTTTACTTTGGATTTTCTCACATTCATGAAAATCTCCTTAACATAACATGACAACATACTATACCATACCACACCATACCATACCATAATACAGCAATATAACAGTATAAAATTATAATACTATGTAATAACATATTATATGATAGAATATATAATACCTTTCTTTCAAGAATATAGACTAAGTTTCCCCACAGACTTAGATACAACTAAAAAGTGCCCTGTCTCAAAAAAAAAAAGAAGACAAAGGAGAAGCAAAGTATATTAAATTTCCTTTCAAGTTCTGGCCTGGCTTTTCTGGCCTAGAGCACTCACGCTGGTGACTTATTTCCATGGCAACTTTAAAGTCCTGTTACCAGAACTTAATATAGCTCCTGGGTCGGCAAGACCTGGGTTCAAGTTGTCCATAAGATGCATTCTATGTGGGTGACCCTGTCCATGTCACTTGTGGCTGAGGAAACAAAGCCTCAGGAAAGTGACCTGTGAAGCCTGGGTTTCACAGGGAGAAATCGAAGCAGGGCTTTGAAAGCCAGCCTCCCGGAGCACTCACCGAGTTATAATACACCACGCTGCCAGGGGCAGACAGTCGCTGCTGTGTGCCACAGTCTTTCAGGGATGACTCCAAAATGAAGTGGCTTCCATTAGTCTTGGCCTTGCAGGTTGGATCTGACAGTGACAGCTCTGTCCCTGTGTAGCCACTGGCCTAGAATAAGCATCACCAAAAGAAACATTGAGACTTGAATAAAGAATGCTCCTCGATGGCAATAGCTTCACTAAGCCTTCTTCCTATGGAAGGGATGCTGGAAGCTTGCATTTAACCCTCTTTCCCCCTCCCCAACATATACTGCTCCTCACAGCCATCCTCTGCCCTGACCCCAGCAATGATCAACACCTCAAGGATTGTGTTAAGAGTTTGACAGAAAAATACCCACACAAAGATTTCAAAATCACCTCGCTGGGAGAAACGGGTACCAGGCAAGGAAGGAAGGCAAGGAAAGGAGGTCTGATTCACTAAGCAAAAGCAAACAGTGAACAAGAAAGCATATTTGCCGCAGACTGATGGTGGTGATGAGGAGAAAGCTAGGGTCAGGAGAACTTGGGTTCCAATCCCTCCTCTGATAATTCCCAGCTGTGTGGGAATCTCTGAAGCCTCAGTGTTGTCAAATGTCACATGGTATGATAATGCTATGGGTCCCTAACTTACTATCTTCAAATAAGAAGATTCAAGCAAAATGCTCAGTCAACTGTAAAACATATATAAATAATAACAACAATAGCTAGAATTTGTACACTGCTTTACATACATTTTTTCATTTAATCTCATAATGACTCAGTTTCAAGGGATTTCCCAAGGGTCCAACAGTAAGTGTTTGAGACAGGATTTGAACTCAGTGTCTCCCAACTCGAGTCTAACATTCTATATGCCATACCACCCAGATGCCCTATAGATGTTAGTTATTGTTATCACTGGTGCTGGTTTCTTCCGTCCCATATGAAACTGCACCAACCTGCAGAGAATCCTTTTCAATAGCCACAAGCATCTTTTCATCATTGCAGGTGACGGAGAAGGCAATGTCCACGTGTCCTTGTGCCTCCTGGGGCTCCTTGGGGCTGGGAAACAGCTGGAGGGTGGGGTGGAGAGGCTTCTTTGGCTGGGGGAACCCATCCTCTCCCTTCTCCTCGTGTCTCCCTTTCCTGTTGATGGGAGGGAACGGAAAAGGAAAACTTCCTACTGGGATGGAAGGGTTCTCTGGGGAAGGCAGAGGGCTGCCTCCTAGGAGTATCCGAAGCTCCGGGGGAGTGGAATGTTCTTCCTCGTCACTCATCTCCTCTAGAAATGAGAGAAGGAAATGCAGAAACACAACGTCAAGGGTCGATAGTCAGGTTATATCTGGCTGCAAGTACACTCTATTAAGGACAGCAAGAAATCTAATTAATAAGGTGGATTTAGGTGAAATCATTTCATTGAGGAATAAAATGAAAGAGGGCATAGTACAATAGAAAAGAAATAGACCAGGAAGCAGAGAACCTGGGTTCTAATACTGGCTCATCCAAGCCCATCCTACCTCTCTGGGCTTCATTTTCCTCATTTCTAAAATGAGATTGAACATTGAACATGACCTCATTAATGATTTTAAGACCTAAATGGGACTTAGCATAGTGCCTGGAAAATAGTAATATTGATAAATAATAATAACAATCAATGTTAAATAAATGCTTAATAAATGTTTACTGATTAACTGATAAAATCAATTGATCTGAGCTTTCCCAAAACAGTCTTCCAGTTTCTTCTTAAGTCCATTGGTATGGATTCTCTAAAGATTTCTTATGAGAGGCAGCTTGGACGGCTGCCTCAAGAGTCAGCAAGACTTGGGTTTGAGGCATGCATGTGACTTGTGTTGTGTGGGTGCCCCCACATAAATTACTATGGATCAAAGAAAGAACGTGACTTGCCTGAGGTCACGCAGCTAACAGTGGCAGAACTGGGATTCAAACATCTCTTAATAGCTAGTGCTCTCCCCCCACTTTCACACTTCAGGGCATGAATGGCAAGAACAACACTGAGATAGTCTCCATATGTTAAAAGTCATTACCATTCTTTTAGTTTTTAAAAAATTTTTTTAAATTAAAAAAATTATTATTTATTTTTTGTGTTCATTTAAAAATTTTTTTTGTTTAAAATTCCCCCTCCCAACCCTCCCCCACCTATTGTGAAGGCAAGAAATGTGATATCAATTATACATGCAAAACATATTTCTATATTAGCCATGTTGTCAAAGAAAGAAAAACATGCTTCAATTGGCATTCAGACTCCATCAGTTCTTTCTCTGGAGGTAGATAGCATCTTTCTTCATAACTCCTTGGGAATTGCCTTGGAGATTGTTATACTGATCAGAATACCAAGTCATTCATAGTTGTTCACTGTAAAGTATTGTTGCTACCATGTACAATGTTTTTCTGGTCCTGCTCACCTCACTTTTCATCAGTTTATTTAAATCTTCTCAGCTTACCATTATTCTCAAGCCAAAGATGAAATCGATTAGCCACTGGGGCCATCGTGTAGGACGTCACCGGACTGTAGCCGTTATCGAAGGCCCACTTGACCAAATTTTCTTGAGTTGAAGGAATATCATTTCTTATAGATTTTGTCATGGCCATGGATCTCTCACTTTCTTTCCCAAAACCAATGCTATTTGGAGCCTGAGGATAATAGAGAAATAACCTAGTAAAGATTTCTTTAGGTAAAAAAAATTAATATTTGAAAAGAAAAGACACTGAAGGGAAGGATTCTAAAATTGCTTTCAGTCAATGAATCAAATCAATGATTCCCTACTATGTGCTAGGCATTGTGCCAAGAAAAGACAGCCCTGCCCTCAAGGAGCTCACAGTCTAACATGGGAGACAACATGCAAACAACTATGTACAAGCAAGATACAGACTGGATGAATTAATGATAATTAACAGAGGGATGGCACTAGCATGAAGGAAATTCAAGGAAGATTTCTTATAGAAGGTACAACTAGCTGAGACTTGAAGTAACCCAGGGAAGGCAGGAGGTAGAGATGAGGAAGGAGGGCATTCCAGGCATGGGGATGGCTGGGGTGGAGGGACGGAGCCTCAACTGAGAACTGCAGGGAGGCCAGTGTCATCAGAGGACACACGATTAGGTGGTAAAGTATAAGAACATGGGAATGGTGGGGAAAAGCTGGCTTACAGAGACCTTTATAAATCCAGTGGAAGAGATTTTAAAATATTTATGAATATATTGATGCAGTATTTATAATCATTAAATATATTTAGCATCTCTATTAAATATTAAATTATCATGTACATATAATGAATAGATTTATGTTCTATGATTATGTATTGTTTGTGTATTATCTATTTGTCATTTATATTATCTATTTATTGTGTGTGTGTGTATATATATATATATATATATATATATTGTATGTATTTATAACCATCAATTTTGACCCAGGTGATTTTTCCCAGAGTGGGGGGGCCTGCCAGCTGTGGAAGCTGCCTGCACCCATGAATCCTGGCACCTCTTCTCTAGCTTACAGTCTTAGAAGAGCTGCCTGGAGCACAGAGGCAGGTCGGGAGCCCCAGGACACCCTGAGCCGAAGGTTGGCTCTGTACCCACTAAGCCATGCTCCCGCTACTCTCCAGTGACACAAGGGAGTAAGCAGCCATCCCACATCACCCTAACCGGGTATAGTGTCCACTCAGCACCCTGCACTGAGAAGCACAAATAACTATTTGAATCAATGAACACAGACACACATTTCAAAAGGAATATTCTCCTCCAAATCAGACTCTCCTTTCTTCATACCACTAAAATATATGTATACTGTTTGATAACATACACACTAGAATGGAGCCGTGATCTCATCAGAAGGGGCAGGGAGAGGACACTGGACTAGGGAGTCAGAAAGAAACCTAGACATTGATGAGCTAGATGACCCTGGACAAGTCACTTAAGCTGCATGGGCCTCGTTTTCCTCATCTATAGAAAGAGAGAGTGAAACTCAATACATATTTAGTTCCTTTCCATCTCTAAATCTGGTGGTGCCATTGTGGATAGCGAGCTGGGCCTGGAGTCAGGAAGACTCATCTTGCTGAATTCAAATCTGGCCTCAGACACTTATTAGTTTGTGAACCTGGGAAAAGTCACTTCACCCTGTTTGCCTCAGTTCCTCATCTGCAAAATGAGCTGGAGAGGGAAATGGCCAACCATTCCAGTATCTCTGCCAAGATAACCCCAAATGGGGTCACAAAGAATTGGACACGACTAAAAGGACTGAACAACAAAAACTTTTACAAAACTTTTCCATACGTCTGTCTAGAAATTGAGGTCCAGGGATTAAACAGCAAGGTCATCACGGGCTAAGTCAGCATTAATCTTGCCAATAGAAATTCCAACAATGTATTCCGTGACCTGTTCCTACGATATATATATTTTTAATAATAAAAAAAAGGTTACTAGGGACTTCCTTTTTAAAAATAGCCTTCATTATAATGCCCAGGATGCTTGGAAGAGGGATCCTGAAATGCAAGCTAGATCATCCCATGTTCTTAATGCACTAAATAAGCTCAGGTTAGTTTTAAAATGCAGTCTGACAGCACAAGGAAGACTACTGGGGGGGCGGGTCCCCTTTTAGCTACAGGGGATGCTGAGTAACAGTATCTTTGAATGGAAAAACTAAATGTAGGAATCTTCCAAGAAAAAAAAAAGAGGTGAGTAAGGATAAAACGAGAAATCCCAGGTTCTCAGATGCCTTGCAGGGGACAGCCAAGTCACTGGGGAGTGGGGAGGATGGCTCAATGCTAACAAGCGGCCATGAAGAATCATGCATCAAATTTTCAACAACTGCTGCAGGAGAGTAGCCTGGCCCATCCAAGCGTGCAGAACACTTTCACGCTGCCTAAGGAAATCACTTTACTTCTCATGCCCAGTTTCCCTTCTCTTGCATGCACAGGCATTCTTGCTGAATTCCCCATTTGTTAGCCCCTAACATGACGAAATCTTAATCTTTTCCCACTGTAAAACCATTGGTTCACAGGGCTCAGTTCTGCCAAAAGGATGTAGGTTAAGGGTCTCAAGGATTGCAATCCAAAGCTTAACTGACCTTCCCCCTTTTATTTTCTCATCCCCAAAAATGTTTAGTGAAGGACTGAGCTGGTTACAAGAGCCACACAAAGACAGAGGGTCCCCAGGCCCAGGATCAGCTCAGGTCCTCATTTGAGACTATAAGTTGATAGCTAAGGATTCTCAAAACTTTTTTGTTTCTTGGACACCTCTGATAGCCTGATGAAGGCCACGGATCCCTTCTCAGAAACATCATTTGTGGTGTACATTCATAATCAAAAGGAGTATCTAATTTCCATCAGAGGCATGTGAAAATAAAGATATAATTGTTTTTTCATATATGTTCATGAACTCCTTGTAATCTATTCATGTATCTCTTGGGGGTCCATGGACCCCAGATTAAGAATACTTGATTTACAGGGGGAAAACCTTGGAGAATTCCCAACCATTTAAAGGAAGGAGCAGCTTGTTCAGAAAAGGGAAGAGAAAAAGCCAGAGGTGAGGTAAAAGGAAGTCTCAAAGTTGTGCCTTTGGTCTCAGGCAGGTTCTTCCATAGATTTTCAAGCAGCATGGCTGAGATTTCGACGCCAAATAATGTCGACTGACCTCATGTGCCCTATTTTTTTATTTTTCAACAGCTGAAAAAATATCACATTTCCAGAATACTCTCATCCTAACATGGGCCACTTGTCCCTTTTTTAACCAATACAGTCTGATCTGTTTACACCTTTCCACATGAATCTAGGGGCTGTCAGAATCCCTCCTGCTGATGAGTCCTGGTACTTACAAGGCCAAAAATCCATTTGCACTTTTTCTAAAGTGTCCAGGTTTAAGAAATGGGGAGTCTGAGACACAATGACTGTACGGGAGACTTCTCTCTTGCTCTTGGCCTTGCCAGTCGTCAATCCCAAAGTGTCTCTAGTTGCTAGATCCACCATTTCCTTCCTTCCCTAACTCCTAAACTCTTTGGCCCTACCATGAAATAGATAGAAGATAGAATGATCATATATAAACATATAGTTATAACAATATATGTATGCAGGTATGTATATGATGAATAGATGATCTCCTAAGCCATAGGGGGTCAAAGCCAAAGAGATTAGAAGATGCATGGCATGTGTCCCACATGGGTAAAAGGGTTTTTATCAATCATAGGCTGATGCTAGAATTCTGGGAGTGTCCCCATCATTAGAATGTGAGCAGGGGCTGTTTCTGCCTTTCTTTGTAGCCTCAGTGCTTAGGATAACGCTTGAAATCTAGTAAGGACTTAATAAATTTGGGTTCATTGGTTGTCTAATGAAATTACAATGGGACAGATGCCACCCAAAATGCTCATTTTCATTCTTTCATACTATGGAGGCATTCCTTGTTAAAAATACAGCAATATATATTCCTATCCTAGCTTAGCACAGTGCCCCACATATAGTAGGTGCTTAATAAATGCTGTTTATTATTTTTTAATAAAATGCTCTTTATAATTGACCATCACAGAATCTTATGTCAGAAGGAATCTCTGAAGCCATCAAGTACCAGTTATAACTGAATTAGAATTCTCTCCAAGTGATTATACACATCCCCATTCTGCTTTGGGATAGCTCTCATTCTTAGGAAGATTTTCCAGACATCAAGCCTCAGTTTGACTCTTTGCAACTCACCCCTAGTGCCCCTAGTTCTGCCCTCTGCCCTTACCAAATCTGATTCTCTTCCATGGAGAGTCCTTTAAATACTTAAAGAGAGCAATCTTGTCCCCACCAAGGTTTCTCTTTTCCAGGTTAAACACCCCCAGATCCTTCATCCAGTCCTCCTGCAGCATAATATTGAGGCCCTTCACCATCCCAGTCACCTTCCTCTAAACGTTCCCCAGCTCTTCACTGCCCTTATCCAATATACACAGGCTGTCCCCAAAATCTCAGTGCAGCTTTAAGTTATGAAAAATCTTGGTGTGGTTTTAATTATCAAAAATCTTAATACGGCTTTAAGTTATCAAAAGTTTAAAGCTGCTCTAAGATTTCTGGGACAGCCTGGACTGCCAAACACTGTTTTTGTTTGTCTGTTTTGCTTTTTGGAGGGAGAAAGCAGGGCAACTTCGGTTAAGTGACTTGCCCAAGGTCACGAAACTAATAAATATTAAATGTCTGAGGCTGGATTTGAACTCAGGTCCTCCTGATTCCAGGGCCAGTGCTCTATTCACTACGCCACCTAGCCGCCTACACCCTAATACTGTTTTCATATTTGTTCTGACTCATGCCATAATTCTTCATTTCTCTCAACAATGCCGGGGTCCTATTCAGCCTACCCCTGCATAAGCGGGCACTTGACTTGGTTGAAAACTAACCATTTGACTAATGTAGTTTACAATCCTTGGCTTTGATGGTGTTTAGGGAACCACTCTTTGCTGATTTGGATGTGCCTTTGAAAGAGCTGTATACTTTTAAGATGCCATGTGTTACTATTAGACAGACCCATGGGGACACAGAATTCAAGGATACTATCCTTTTCTTTGGGGGGTGTTTGGTAGAGACCTATGATTTCATCAGTGTAGGGAATCCCCGGTGTAGAAACACCCAATCTAGAGCAGCACTCACCGGCAGCTAGCTTGCAGTCTTAAAGAATTGCCCAGAGCACTCACTTGCCCCACACCTAAAAACTAAGCCCTGTTCTTTTAGGCCTCAAATTCTCCTTGTTCCCCTCCCCCCAAAACCCCTCAAGCCCTCTAGCAAACAAACACCCTCATCTGGCTTAGGCAGTCCATTCTTCACTCTGCATAAGCATGTGTCTCCCACCGGGTGCGATCATAATTTACACGAGAAGCATGGAGTTAGCAAAACCAAAAGCATGGGACTGATTGGGTAAGTAAAAAAAGCTCATGAAACATGACCTAATTGTTTAGTAATGTTGTCATGCATTGTCCAAAATTGGACTTGGCCAAGAGTTTTGAGACAGAGAAAGGAATAAACAGAGGCTGCTTTAGGACAAGCAATCTCATTTCTCATCTTTCTCACTGAACCAAGTGAGGGGCATCCAAATCTCCCCTCCCCAGTGCCAACAGATCAGGCCCCCGGGCCTTCAAGCTCGAAGATCTAGGGAGGGGAAGCATCTAGTTAAGAGTCATGGCAGAGGGAACATTTATACAAGAACTCCAGCAGGGAATTAAAAAGGACCATATGTTTTTGTCTTTCAAAGCATGATCCCTTTCCTGTTTTTGTTATTCTTAAATTAAAAACATTCCACTGGTGTGCCATGCTGCGAGGCAAAGACTCCCCTAGGTCATCAGAAGAAGCTAGGCCAAGGCAGGGCAAAGCAAACCAAACACTGGGTTTTGGAAAATCATTTGGTCTTTCTTTGTGCTATACACCAAATGACTGGATCCCGATTGCCCACATAATGGCCTGTTAGGATCATGCCAGTGTTCACAAACCACAGGAAACAAAAATGAGCCCTCTGGGATTAAGTGTGTCCTCATCATGGTAGTAGTGGTGGTGGCTGCTGCTGCTGCTTCTGTGGGGAGGCCTTCTATGTGTCACTGACCCTCCCAGATGCCAAAGGTGCCCTTTTCCCCATATCCTGGTAAGCAGTTACCACTGGAAATTTTTTCATCCAGGGCAGAGGAAGAAAAAATGTCCTAAGTCCAGTGGTTCCACTGGTTGCAGTTTTGCCAGGAGGAAATAGCATCTTGTTCCTTTTACAGGGGAGCTACAAACATAGGCCCATAGATTAAGAGTTGGAAAGGAGCTTGGTCATCATCAAGTCCAACTCACCCGTTTTACAAACTGAGGCCCAGAGAATCAGAGTGACTTTTCCAGGGGTCCCACATCTAGCATGTATCTGAGGCAGGATTCAAACTCAGGTCTTCCCAACTCCAAGCTCAACACTCTACTGATATGCCATGTTGTCTCTCAAAACTATGGATATCATTCAAGAAAGCCCTACAAATAACAATTCTAATTCTATAAAATAGACAAGAGGGATGTTTATTTAACTAAGGGAGTCTTTACAAAAGAATTCACCTCTAGATTTCTTCCAAATGCTGAGTTCCCTCAATGGTTTAAAATAGTATTGGACTTTTAAAAATTCAAAATTACAACTTCTCAAAGATACATCTCTGGCAGAAAATGAGTCATGCCTATCCTTCCCACTAATTAGCCAACTGAAGTTTATTTCTTTAATGATATATGTAATGCCACTTCAACTAACGGGAACCTCCAATTAACTGAATTTTTTCTCAACTCAAGAAGCAAGTGGTGACAAGACAAATAACTATCCAAGATAAATGAATGAATAAGCATTTATTAAGGCTCACTTATGTGCCAGCACCATGATAAGTATTGTGGATATAAAGAACAGAAAGGGAGAGTCTCTCTTCTCAAGAAGTTTGCATTTTAATACAAAAAGACCACAGAAATAGATGATCAGTGGCTGGGGAAGGGAAAGTTCCAGGGATGCTGAATTGACCCACTGGGCAGTCAACTGAAATGCCCTTTCCAAAAGCAATGGTGCCCCTGGACTGATTAATGAACCTATAACCAGAGGTAGAAAAGTAGAAGGAGGCAGGGAAGGTAGCAAAATGGCCTGCAGGGAGAGCTAGAGAGGGCATGAAGTATAGTCTGGTCCTTTCTGTGGCCAGGAGAAGGCATTATCAGCTATGTGGAAAGGAGAAGGCATTACCAGCTATGTGGAAGAGGTAAGGCCTTCTGAAGGGGAAATTTGGGCTAAATCCTAAAGAAGAAAGGGTGAAGAAGGAAGGTATTGTAGGCATGGGGAAGAGCAGTTATAAATGCACAGAGCTGGAAGATGGAGTATCCTTTGTTAAGAACCATGAAGAGGCCAGGGAAGTTGGATATTGGAGGACACAGAAAGGAGGCTGGAACCTTTCCAGGACCCAGGAGAAAGCTAGGCTGTGAAAAGTTTTCAATGCAACACAGAAGATTTTATATTTGATCCTAGAGGTAATAAATAATCCTACAGTGAGTAGAGCATCAGCCCTGGAGTCAGAAGGACCTGAGTTCAGATCTGACCTCAGATACTTAATGCACATACAAATAAAAACCTAGCTGTGTGGCCTTGGGCAAGTTACTTAACCCCAATTGCCCTCCAAAAACCAAAATAAAGAAATAAATAAAAATAAATAAATAATCCTAGAGGGTGATGAGGGAAATCTGAATTTGAATCCTGCCTGAGACACACAAGTACTTTACTCTGGGCAAGTATTTTAAGCTCTCTCGACCTCAGTATTCTTTCCTCTCCAGTTCTGAAACGATAACCCTAAGTCACAGTTATGAGTTACAAACAATCATGAATCCAAACTGGCCAGTGAATGACGTAGGAGTCTATTATTTTCTTGGGTGAAAGAAAATGCCTTATTTCTGAATAATCTTAGAGGAATGACCACAGAATCTGAGAGAAGGAAGGGCCCTATCTCAGTGGCCAGAAAGAGAATTTCCCATTCAACCTAGCCTATAAGTGAATGGTCCCATCCAACCTTTGCGGGAAGACCTCCATGGAAGGAGAGCCCATCATATCTTGAGGCAATTCATTCTACTTTCAGAGAACATTCATCGTCAGGAAGTTTTTACTGATGTCAAAAATTTCCTTTTTGTAACTTCTACCCATCGCTTGAGACCAAGTTTCATCCTTGGTCCTGCTAAATCTCCACTATACTAGACTACACATCCCAACTCATTCAACCATGATTCAGAGAGCAGGCCAAAAAAGGAACAAAATACTACAAGTACCCAGAGTTTTCAACTCATAATACATTGTTGGACAGCTGACAAACAGTATCCCTGCTCCCCCACCCCACCCTCTGTATAGAAACATTCGCCTTAACTTACAATCACTTTAAGGCTTCCCTTGACATCGTAGGATTTGATCACCCAATTGACAGCTTTCTTGCATTTTAAGATCAGGACAAGATGTTTGACCACCTCAGGTTCCTTTCGAAATGGTCTAATGTCAATTACGATGTCCACCTGGAAAGAGCTACATGCAGAAAATGGAGACAAAGACTAAGTTAGGACCCCAAAGCCAGAAATCTGCAGCCATCTACCTCCTTCCAATCCTCCCAGCTTCCAGTGTCTGGCCAGCTGATTAAGACACTGGAGCAGATCCCAGGCAAAGCAGCATGTACAAAACAGACTGTTATTTTACACACACAAAAGTGATTTTACATAACAATAGAAATACATGCCCGTTGATAACTAGCCATTTTTCCCTCCTTTTTTTTTTAAGTGAGGTTATTTAATGCCACTATATTTGAAAAAGATGGGAGCAAACCATGACAGTTTGCTGTTTAAAGGGGAATTACTATTATTATTATTATTATTATTTTTTGCAAACTAGGCATCTTGTTTACAAGGGTGATAAAGCCAGAATAGGGTAGGGGGTTATGGCGACTGAGGGGATTTCATCAACACAATAAAATAAGCAAAGAAGACATGGAGACAGTACTGTTCCCTTGTGCAATTTTTGCTTACGACATTTTCAAATGCTACAAAACTTTCTCTGCACCAACTTTCCAAAGCATCTGCGTATACAGTTACTAAAATAAAGAAAACAGATGTTCAATCCAAGTGATTGCTGGGAAAAGATGAACACTGTCCAGACTTCTAAGAATGTAGTGAAAAAAGAAAAGAATCAGGACTTTTTAGATATGTGAAAATACATATTTAAGAGGAAAATCGTTATGGCCATCCTGGTGTTATTCGCTGTAAATCTTGAAAAGCTTTACAAAGCACACCATAAATCTGAATTTAGTTTAATGTCCAGAGGCATTTGCCTTGTGTTTTTTCTTGCCATTCCTACTGGATTTCCCATTCAATATTTTGAGATGATCTGTTTCCACACCTCCACCTCTCAGAGTCCTCGGCTTCCTTCAAAACCAGCTCAGAAGCCATCTTCCACAAGAGGCCTTTCCTGATTTCCCCCAGCTAGTGTTCATCCAAATGTGTACAAGTGCATACACACACACACACACACACACACACACCCCTGTTTTCATTTTGTATGTTCCAGATTTATTTATCTTTGTACAATTTTTTTCCTCTAATAGTAGAATGTAAACTCCCTGAAGGCTAGGATTGTTTCATACTTATCTCTGTTGTCTCAGTGCTCAGCCCAGTCCCTGACACATATCAGACCAAGAATAAATGCTTGTTGAGCTGACATGAATGGAATTATATGGAAGAGAGGATGGATTTTCAACAAAGACAAGACTTTTCTTAATATTTCAGCTAAACTCACTTTACAATAAAATATTCCAAATCCTAAATTCCTAGCTTTGAGTCTGCATTAGATTTAAGATAAAGATAGAATGGATATACTTCATTTCTTTTTAAAAATTCCTTAAGAGTGCTTGAAAGAAAGGTCATAGTCCCAGTGTAGGTAAAGGAATATAGAGTCAGGGTGATGATGAGAGGAATATGGGATGGGTATGGTATTATCTCAAATTATTTAAGAAGCATTTATTAAATATCTACTACATGCAAGGAACCCCTCCTTGATTAAGGGATATGAAGACAAAAAAAGAAATAGCTTCTACTCCCAAGGATTTTATCTTCTCCTTGAGCAGTGATGCTTAATGTTTTTTTTGTGTCATGGATTCCACTTGAGGAGTCTGGTGAAACCTATAAAACCCTTCTCCAAATCACGTTTCTAAATGCATAAAATAAAACAGAGTATTAAAAAGGAAACAAATTCTACTAAAGTTATCAACATTTTTTTAAATTAAAAAAAACTTTTAAAACAACCCAAGTTCATGGATACCATCTAAGCTATCCTAGATGGACACAACATGTACATTGATAAGTCAATACAAGGTGATTTGGGGTGAAGGAGGATCTTGGGGATAGGAAGGCAGAGAAAGGTCTAATACAGGCGGCAAAGCCAATCTGAGGATTTAAGGTGCCTGGAATCCCAAGAGGAATGCACAGACCAGGCAAAAATGGAAACACAAAAGACACCCGTCCAACTTACCTGGGAAATTAAAAAACAGGAAAGAGAACAGATCAGTTGCTTACCTGTAGGGATTGGAGTTGGGGGTGATTAGTTCTATGATGTGTACTTCCTGGCCATGAGGCAGGCTGGACATTATACATCCCTCCGCCATCTTTGGTTGAAGATATCCCGCGAGATAATTGAGGGACAGAAAATTCTTCTCAATGTTGCAAGTGGGAGGAAAAACTTGATCTGAAATGTAAGTGAAGAAAAGTCAGGCACAAGTCTCTCTACTGCATCCAAAACCAAATCCAAAAATCAAAAAGATGAAGACTCATCTTTGAGAGTTCAAGTCAGGCCTCAGACACTTACTAGTTGTGTTACCTTGGGCAAGTCACTTAACCATTTACCTCTGTGAAATGAGCTGGAGAAGGAAGTGGCAAACCATTCTAATATCTTTGCCAAGAAAATCCCAAATGGGGTCACCAAGAGTCAGACATGACTGAAAAACCACTGAGCCACAATGACAAAGGAAGATCTTGTTTACCCATTGATGGAATTGACTGAAGGATTAAATGCCTACTATGGGGTAGGCACTACTTTATGATTTGAGGCAAATTGATCTTCCTGAGCCTTGATTTCCTCATCCATAAATAAGGTCCTTTCCAGTTCTAAACTAGATTCAAGAAAAACCCCATGCCTTAATGACAAGCCCTCATATCAAGACAGGTTAGGGTACAGGGTTTCCATGTTCTCTTCACAAAGTCTTGATCTAGACAAGTAGGAAAGCCCAAATCCTTCATCTAGGAAAAACATACATGGTTAGAGTGTTTGAAAATTTCACTGAAAAAGCTGAAGATGCGTACGTGGCATTTTGGTAGATATTATTTCGATCAGCTGAATAAACGTTCAAACAGAAACTGAGAGCAGCCATTGGATGAAGGGAGATAGCTAGGAGTAGGGCATCGAGGGCATTCCAGATACAACAAACTTTGGTCAGAAAGGGCAATGAATCTGAGTCCTAACCAAAGACATGATGGCCCCTCTCCTACTGAAAAAGAGAGAAATGCTTAAGGGAAAACAGAATGTGAGTCTGCAGGCCTCAAGCTGTGAAGACTCAGGCCTGCATCCCAAGTTTAAGCAAATTCTTTCATTCTCCAGTTATTCTATTTCTAGGTATTGAAGTATGCAGAGCACACAGGCCCATGGTGACTCAAGGCCCCTATAACACACAGGCATGACTGGACCAGTCTGGGAGGCCCTCCTTTCAAACTCATTTAAAAAATGGCCCTTGGGGCTCCTTACTCAGAATTCTTCTATAAGAAGATTCCCTCCTTGCAACGGACATAAAGTCGTGACAGTTCAGGGAGTCTGAGAAAGCCCCACCCCATCACCATCACAGCCCCAGCTAACATCTGTTCTAAGCCCTGCCAGATGAGCTGTGATCCTGCCAAGGCCTCCCAGGGGATCACAAGATGGAAAATTATATTGGGATGGCACATGCTGGAATAAAATTAACATGTGCATGGAGCCTCATACACGTGTACATCTACATGAGATGGGTGCAGCCTTGCCTGGATGCAAGAGGGTGACTGTGGCACAGCAGGAAAAGGCCCAGATGTGAAGCTAGAGGACCTGGGCTCGAATCCAGAGCCTGTCACTGACTTGAGGACATTGGGCAAATCCCTTCATTTCTGTAGAACTCAGTTATTTCATTTGTAAAACGAGGGACCTTCCATTTCTAATGACACCAGTCCATCCAGAGGCCCTAAGGATTAATGACTTTGGGAAAGAAAGGGAGAGATCTATGACAAGGACCAATAAGAAAAGACATTTGTTCAACTAAAAAAATGCAGTTGGCTGGGCCATTGGTGCATCCCAACATCCTACATCATGGTTCCAGCAGCTAATCCATGCCACCTTTAGCTTGAAAACAATAGTAAGTGTGGGGACTTTAAACATTCAGAAAGTCTCATCATCACACAAGAATGTCTTGTGTCTTCCATGCCCTGCAGTGTGATGCACTAGGTGTAGGGCTGGGATGTGAGTCTGAATTCCAGCTCTGCCTGTATAGCCCTGGGCCCTTGGGTGGCTCAGGTTACTGCTCACAGCCCTGGTTCCTCCATCTGTAAGGGGGTTGGATGGTTCAGTCTCTAAGGTCTTGGTCACTTCTAGCAATGTATGAAAAAAGCCAGCTTTGAATCAGCCTTGACTTTTGGAACCACTCTTTATAGGGCTGGGTGGAAGGAGCTGAGGAGATTGGCTCAGAACAGAGAAGACTGGGGATGGAATTTGAAGGGCTGAGGGACCCCAGTAATCAGGAGCAATTGATAGATCTTACTAAGAGGTGAGTTGAGGCTGTAGACCAGGAAATACTCCCTTAACAATGAGAACTGTTCTAAAGGGGAATGGGCCATCTCACTGGAGGGCTTCAAGTCAAGGCTTGGATAACTGTTTACTGCATTTATTTTATTTTATTTATTTTTATTTTACTTTATTTGGGAGGCAATTGGGTTAATGTGATTTGCCCAAGGTTACTCAGAAAACAAATGTCTGAGGCTGGATTTGAACACAGGTCCCCCTGACTCCAGGCCAGTGCTCTATCCACCGTGCCACCTAGCTGACACTGCTATATATATTTTATAAGAGATTCTATTTCAGGTATGGAATAGGTAGAGACAGCTAAGTGATGCAGTGGTTTGAGTGCTGGATGTGGAGTCAGGGAGATCTAAGTTTGAGCCCTACCTCAGAGACTGACCAACTATGGGACCCTGGGCAAGTCACTTAACCTCTGTTTGTCTCAGTTTCCTCACTTGATCATAATAGCACCTAGCTCTCACTGCTGTGCAAGCCTTACAGCACTATATAAATGCTAGTTACTGTTATTATTATGTTAGCCATTATTCTATGCTAGCACAACTGGGTGGTACAGGAGATAGGACCCTTGGCAGGAATCAAGAAGATTCATCTTCATGAGTTCAAATCCAGCCTCAGACACTTACTAGCTGTGTGACCTTGGGCAAGTCACTTAACCCTGTTTGCCTTAGTTCCTCATCTGTAAAATGAGCTAGAGAAAGAAATGGCAAACCACCCCAGTATCTCTGCCCAGAAAAGCTAAAATGCGTTCGTGGAGAGCTGGAAATGATTGAAAATGACTGGACATCAATATTATTATATGCTATATTCTCTCCTGTAGAATATAAGCCCCTTGAGGGCAGGGAGTGTTTAATTTTGGAATTTAACATCTTTAGTGCCTAGCAAACAGAAAGCTCTAAATGGTTGTTGAATTAAAATGAATATGTATGTCTGTTGCAGGATTAAAATGACGAAATTTATAAATAAAATTTTGTCTACCCCCCAAAAGTTATTTAACCTCTTGAGATCTATTTCTAATTTTTTCCCTCTTTGCTAGTACACTTTGCGCGCGTGTGCACACACACACACACACACACACACACACATACACACACACCCCTCTATACCTGTCAAGATCACTTACAACTCTCAAAAACAGAATGAAATATGGACAATCCAGAGTAAGTCAGTCAATGTTTAAGGACCTGCTCTGCAGAGCACTGTGCTATCCATTGAGATTCAGAGAAACTATGATCAAATCTGCTGCTTTACAGAAATTGGGACTTTCATTCCCTGCCTAGTGGATCTTGGGGGGGGGGGGGAGTTGCATCACCTAGTGATGTTTTTTGTGACTGTGTCCTGTCTGTATCATGTCTGCCCAGATTTCTCCTATCTCTACTTCCTACTAAAGGCTTCCTGCCAGCCATTTACTTGAATACTCCTACCTGGTCCCCCTCCTTTAATTCCCCCTCTTTTTAAATGAAGGAATTAGAAGTTTTATCTAAACCATGGAAGAAACAACTTGAAGGAGATTCCCCGGATTGGCTTGCACACACAGGCAGGCAGGTGTAAGTCCCAAAGAGGCAGTGCACACCCAAGCAGTTGCTCAGGGGCCCTGAGATAATGAACAAGGGCTCTTTGTGGTTTTCTGGACTCTCCAATGGGAGTGTTTTCTCTTGCCTGTCCAGTGTGAGAGCTCTCAATTCTCCTAAAATCTCTCGCGGAAAGCTCCCCATCCCTGCATGGAAAATGGTGTCCTAGCCCAACCCCGTTTGTTGAACTAATTTAAAAATCTCTGTTGAAATCAAAAGGCTGTGCATCATTACCTTAATTGATCAATCAATCAAAAAGCAATTATTAAATGCATGCAACAATCTCTACTCCCAAGGTCCATCTACTAAGTAACAATACTAAGATAAGGAACTATAGGACCGGGTATTATCCGAATAATTCCCCTTATCTGATGGGCAACTAGGTGGAGCTCTGTAGGGCCTGGAATCAGGAAGCCTCGTCTTCTTGAGTTCAAAGCCAGGTTCAGTCACTTACTAGCTGTATGATCCTGGACAAGTCACTTACCCCTGTTTGCCTCAGTTTCCTCACCTATAAAATGAGTCAGAGAAGGAAATGGGCAAACCACTCTAGTATCTTTGCCAAGATAATCCCACGTGGGGTCATGAAGAGTCAGAAACAACTGAAATGACTGAACAAGAACTATCTGATATCCTCTGAGTCAGATCCTGTAGGCAATCAGTTTACCCCCAAGGACAATTGGGGTGCTTCTATTTGCAAACACAAGTCGAGAAGACTCCTTGTGGCTCCCTCGCCACGGCACAGAAGCCAGTGGAGCCCCCAAGCCGTCCGTCGGTTGTCCCTCTCTTTAAACCCGAGACATCCCTGCTTTCTTTTTTGGTCACAGTTCTCTTGGATGGATTAATGACATGATGATGGCTGCTGCTGCTCCTAGGTGGTGCACACACAGTACTTTAATGGTGGTGAAGCATCTTCAAACATGATTTCATTTTAGCCTCACAACAGCCCTGGGAGGTCAGTGGGCATCGTCATCCTCATTTCACAAGCTAAGAAACTGAGGCAGACAGAGATCAAGGGACTTGCCCAAGGTCACCCAGCTAGGCCCAGCACTCCATCTGCCTCTCCTCATCTCTTGCACAATTTGTGGATGGTGATTTACTTACCAAGATAACCTGAAAAAATAGCCGACTCCCCAACAACAGGAGCCACGTTTTTACAATAATCCTTCCATAATTAATAATAACTAGCATTTATAGAGCACCTTGAGTTTTACAAAGTACTTGTATTAACTAATTACTATCCCCATTTTACAAATGGGGAAACTGAGATACAGGGAGGTATAATGACTTGCCCAGGGGCACTCAGCTAGGGAATATCTGAGGTCAGATTCAAACTCAGGTCTT
>WOXC01001273.1:0-118666 GCA_011680675.1 Gymnobelideus leadbeateri | reverse complement strand
GGAAAGAGATAATCAGGGCAATTTTAAGAGTAGCAAGTGGAAATAATGTATACCTACACCCACACATTTATATAAAATTAATCATTGTGCTTAAAACTTCACTAAGACTTTTGGGACACTGTGTGTGTGTGTGTGTGTGTGTTTGTGTGTGTACACATATAGATCTAGATATAAATATATTCATATAGATACATCTATATAGATATATAAAGTAAGCTGTACATAAGTGTCACTGTTTCAAATATAAATCTCTTTCTTACATTTTACTTTACGTAGAGAAATGTTAATTTTTGTATGCTAGGGTTCATTAAGTTCAGAGCAAAAACAATTTTTAAATAAATCAGTTGACCTATTTACTCTATTATTCTTTGTCTTAGGAGGAATATAAAATCATTCCTGAGGGAGTATCATCTTAATGTATGGGAAAGCTTACTAACAATTGTAATTCATGTATTTATTAGGCTCCTGTTACATGCCAAGTACAATGCTAGGCACTGTTAGTAGTGTGGTGTGTGTGTGTGTGTGTGTGTGTGTGTGTGTGTGTATGTACACATGTATATGGATATGTATAGATGTGCCAGAATCAAGAGAGGATACATAACTGGGAGGATTGGAGTAGGATTTTGGGGGGAGGGAAGGGGAGGTGGCACCTAATTTGAATCTCTAAAATAGCTAGGGATTCTAAAAGGAAAGGCTGAGGAGGGAGTAAATTAGAGATGTTGGGGACTACCAACACCTCTCTTCACTGGCTTGCTTATCCAGTCACATATTATAATCTAGATATCAATAATTTTTCATGCAGTTTTTTTTTTCCTTCATGGATGGCTCTACTAATCTCTTTTGAGTGACTCTAAATTACTTTAAGGAGACCTACTAGTGTTATAAGTCAATGTCATTCAACAGTAGGAACATCTTTAGAACATCGCCATTTATAGGGAATTCTTTTATTTGCAAAGCTACTTCATAACTTCCATAACCCTGATGAAAACCATAGATGAAATTATGTCTCTCTTTTATATATTGCTTTATTTTGATTTCCCTTAGATTAGTTGAATAAGAAGTAGTATAGTATATGCACACAGAACAACATGGCTTTATTTCCCACCTCTAAGAGAATTCTATATGGCTCTGGAAAAGTTAAATATTTAGTGCCCTAGGTAACTCACTAAAAGTCTAAGTTTCTCAGTTGTTAACCTGTGTTGGTGGATGGAGTTTCTTCACTTAAGTGTTGCTTATACCAATGAAATCATAGGTCTAAACCTATTCTATTGAATATAATTATCTTTGTGTTACATGAAATTCCCCCGTTATTATGTGTGGTATTTGTTGTTCAGTCATTTTAGTTCTGTCTGCCCTTGATGACCCCATTTGGGTTTTTCTTGACAAAGATGCTGAAGTAGTTTGTTGTTTCCTTCTCCAGTTCATTTTACAGATGAGGAAACTGATGTAAATAGAGTTAAATGACTTGTCCAAGGTCATACAACTAGTAAATATCTGAGGCTGGCTTTAAACTCAGGTCTTCCTGCTTCCATTTTCAGTGCCCTATTTACTCTGTCACCTAGCTGCCCTACTTGTGTGGCATACTGAACCAGGTAGCTAAATACAGATTCATCAGACTAAAGTTTTAATCTCTGTTGCTTTTAGTCATGCCCTTATTGAAAATCTACTTTGCCAGGGGCAGCTAGGTGGCATAGTGAGTAAGAGCACTGGCCTCGGAGTTGGGATGACCCGTGATTGAAACCGGCCTCAGAAAATGAGCACCCACACATAAATAATGACTAGTCGTGTAACCTTGAGCAAGTTAATTAACCCCAATTGCTTTAAAAAAAAAAATCTACTTTGCCTACCTGAGACTTGGTTTCCATACCTATAAAAAGAAAATAATAATATCCATGTTGTTGTTCAGTCACTTCAGTCATGTCTGATTTTGCGACATATTATGACCCCATTTTGAGGTTTTGTTGGCAAAGATATTGGAGTGATTGACTATTTCCTTCTCCAGCTCATTTTATGATGGGGAAACTGAGGCAAACAGGGTTAAGTGAGTTGCTCAGGGTCACACAGCTTGTAAGTGTCTGAGGCTAGATTTGAACTCAGGAAGATATGTCTTCCTGATTGCAAAGCCAGTGCTATATTCACTACACCACCTAGATGCCCAATAATATTTAACAATTTTTATAATTATCTCATAATAATTTTATAATTAATAAGAAAGTATTATTTAAACACTAAAGCTCTATATAAATGTTATTGTATTGTGGCCTAGGTACTGAATTGAGGCTCTGCCCTTTTTTGAGATGTAGCACAGTAGAGGGAAAGAAAATTACACCTGCTTGCATGAAAGACCTGGGCTTGAATCCCAGTTTTAATGCTTGCCAGCTTCAGGCCCTTCAGTAAAGTTGCCTAACTTCTCCTCTTTGGGGTTCATTTTCCATATCTGTAAAATGAAAATAACAGTAATGCTTTACATTACATTGTTCATGGGGTTATTCTACAGAGAGAACTTTGTGAGTTTGAAATGATGTATAAATGTGAGCTCTATATTTCACTCTATTAGATTATAGATTCCTCAAAAGCAAAGTTAATATATCTACAAGTCTAACTCCAACACCCCACCAAAGTGTAAGAGGTTAATAAATGTTCATTACATTTTTTTGAATTTGATTAAACCCATTGAATTCTAGAATACTAGTACTCACTAGGCAAAGTATTGCCTTTCCTAAGATCTCTTCCCTTATCCTTGTAAGATTATGGATCATGCTGCCTAGTCTGTTGCTTCCAAAATTATTTTCCTTAAGAAGGACAGTCTATATGCTTCCCTTTCCCAAAGCTTCTACATAGATGACCAACAGGAGTTCAATCTTCCTAATTTTTTAGTGCCCTAGAAAGAAATTTTACTTTACTTGGAAATGTGAACTTTTAAATAGTCAAGATGAAAACTTACGGGGCAGCTAGGTGGTACAGTGAGTAAGAGCACCAGACCTGGAGTCAGGAGGACCTGGGATCAGTTCCAGCCTTAGTTACTTTGGCACCCACACAAAAATAACTGGCAATGAAACCTTGAGCAAGTTACTTAACCCCAATTGCTTTAAGAAAAAAAAAAGATGAAAACTTACTTTAATCTCACTTCACTTTGGCCTTTAAATACCTTTTAATCATATATGTTCCATCATCCTCCTTGACAATGAAGGTGGCAGAAGAATAAGAGTCACTTAAGTCTGCTTTATTTTCTTATTACTATTAAAGCAACTGTCCTGAAACAGTGGCTCTATCATCTTTTTGTTCTTTTTCTACCCAAGGGGGAAAACAAACTAATAAATAAATAAGCAAATATGGGAATGAACAAAGAAACAAATAAGATTTTTAGTGTTTTTTTTTTTCGAATTGCAGTTCATTCTGTGATTTATCTTTGTTGATCATATACTTATCATTCTATTATTGAAACAATATTTAATATTTATACTTAGTTATATGTCTTTTTCATCTTTTGGACACATTACTTTATCATCTGAGCACTTTGTATAGTGTGTACAGGGAACAATGTAACCACATTGTTTTCTTTAGAAGACTCCTTTCTTTTTTCCTTTCTTACTAGGGTCATTTTTAATTGCATCATCAAAATTTGATTTTTGCAAGCTAGCTATTCTGGAATTTTCTTTCTTTTCTCATAGTTTATGGACAGAAAAACATACCTCCCCTTTATTTAAACTTCAAAAAAAACATTTTTCCTATTAAATATAGTATTTTTAAAAAGCATGCTTATGTATGTGAGCTAAGTAGCTCAGTGGATAGAGTACTGGCACTGGAGTCAGGAAGACTTGGATTCAGATCCACCCTCAGACACTCATTAATTGTGTGACTTTGTGCAAATCATTCAATCTTTATTTGCCTTAATGAGCTGGAGGAGAAATTGGAAAATCACTCCCTTCATTACCTTTGCTAAGAAAAGCCCATACTGGGTCATGAAAGAGTCAAACATGACTGAACTACAATTGGCTTTTAGGGCAGGTAGAAGGTAGTAAATAGAGTGCAAAGCCTGAAGTCAGGAAGACCTGAGTTCAAATCCAGTCTCATATACTTAATAATTGTGTGACCCTGGGCAAGTCACTTAACCTGTCTGTTTTAGTTTCCTCATCTTTAAAATGAGCCATAGGAGTAAATGACAAACCATTCATAACAACATCCTTTCTGGTTTTTTTTTTCCTTTTAGGTGACTTGCATGTAGCAAGCCCTTAACAAATGTTTGCTGAATTTAAATGTTTGGTAAGTAGTATCTCCCAAATGTTTGCCATACTCACATCTGTAATTACGAAGCAAATGTCTATCTTTTTGATATAATATTACTCTCTCAATTCTAAGCAAATTTCTCATTAGAACAAGATTTATCATTTTAGTCTACTTGGTAGAATATAGATTATTTGAGGGCAGGAATTACTTTAAAGTATTTACTCTTAATGTCTAACATAGTATTTATATGCAGAAGGGGCTTATTGAATGTTTGCTAGATTGAATTTCAGTTTGTTCATGTTTCAGGCCCCATCTTAAATTTATTTTGTTTTCGTGAAACACTTTTAGTCATGTCTGACACTTCATGACTCCTTATGGGAATTTCTTGGCAAAGATACTAAAGTAGTTTGCCATTTCTTTCTCCAGATAATTTTAGAGGTAAGGAAACTGAGGCAAACAGGGTTAAGTGACTTGTCCCGCATCACATACCTAGTAAACATCTGAGGCCAGATTTTAACTTAGAAAAATGAGTCTTCCTTATTCTGATCCCAGTACTCTAGTCACTGTGCAGCTAGCTACACCCATCTCATATCTCATATTTTCAGTTTATCAAATTTACCTTCTTACACAAAAATCTTAAATTCACTTTTTTACTTATAATCTATTTATTTCTCTATCTATCTATCTGTCTGTCTGTCTATCTATCTATTTATCTACACATATTTGAGGACATAGGATTTAACAGCTTGGCACTATGTTCTGTACATAGTAGATCCTTAATAAATGCTTATTATATTGCATTTTATGGTACTTTTGTTCTGTACTACATAACTCATCATATTGTATCTTATTGAATTGCATAATATCCTATGATATTGTATGCTATTGCATTATATTGCTTCATTGTATTGTGTTTCAATGCTTTGCATTGTATTGTATTGCCTTCCATTGTATTGTAGTATATTACTTTCCCCAATCATTTTCCCTTGTGAATTGTCCCACTGTGATTCTTCCTTCTCTGTATTTTCTTTCTGTCTATTTAAGAGAGTATTGGTAGTAGAGCAATAGACTTGCTGGAAGGAGGAAGCTGGTATCAGATTTTACCTCTGATGCTTATTAGCTGTAAGATTCTGAATAAGTCTCTAATGCTAGATTTCCTCATCTGCAAAATCAGAATAGCAATCTCATGGAAAGGTGGAAGGGGAGGTGGCAGTGGAATGGGGAACATATACCTAATTGTTTGGTAACCCTTCAAGGGCTATATACATACATACACACACATATAACATTTATAATGTTATCTGTTCTTATATGATTTTGAAACATTTTAGAGTATCATAATTTCTTAGAATATCCCCCCAATACACAGAGTCATTATAAAGACTGAAGTAGTTAACATGTAAAACTCTTTACTACTGTTAGAGAACTACATAAATATGGATTGTTGCACCTGATTTTATAATCTTATGTATACATTTTCCTCCCTTCCTTTCAAATTTAATTTAAAAGTCTCCAGAAGGAATGCCTACTTCTTGCTTAATCTGTCCTTCCCAGTCCTTACCTCTGTCCCTTTTCCATGAATCCATCATTCTGTCATCTTAAACCAAAGTCCAGAAGAGCAAATCTTATATCTTAACACTAAGCTCTGAATAAGCAGAAATCATGTTGTCACCTTGGGTAACCCTTCCAAAAGAACTTAAGGATTTGACTGAAGATATCTTTTGTTTTCATATTTCATGGGAAGTGAGCTAGAAAGGACCACCTAAATCATGGAAGCTATATCCTTCACTTTGCTAAAGATGATACTAAAGTAAAAGCAAGTCAGGTGACTTGCTAAAGATCACACATTGAGCAGTTTGGCACCCAAGGTGTGATTTGAATCCTGCTCTTCTGGCTTTTGATTTTAAATTCTTGAATTTTCTTCTAGGAGGGGATGAAAATTAAATCTATCTATCTATCTATCTATCTATCTATCTATCTATCTATCTATCTATCTATATTTCTAAATTATCCTTTCATGTCTAAGGTTATTTTGACCTGGAGATAAATTGTTTTTTTTCCAATATGTCTTTGATGCTTTTTAATCTTTCCAAAAGAACAACAGTAGGAAACCATTAGTCACTGTAGAAAAAGGAAGGACAAAAAAAGGAAGCTTCAGCTTCTACATATTAATGTAAATTTTCATTCTAGATCTGAAATTGATATTTATGGGTCAGAGAAGGATGCTCAGGAACTCTCTGTGTGGAAATTTCTTCCATCTTATGAAGATTTCCCATCTACTTATAGGTTGAGGTCTCAGAGAATTTTCAGCAGCACATAGAGGTAAAGTTACATGTCCAGGGTCACACTGCTACTTTGTGTAAAGAGCAAGATTTGAACCCAGGCTTTCCTAACATTAAGTCCAATCTTCAAACTATCATAACCCCTGTCTCTTTTCCAGTAAAGGAAAAAAATAGATAAGGTATCAAACATTTGTTTTCAATGAGAATTTTTTTTCTTCTCATCAAAATTTGAAGTGCTTAAAAGTGGTAAGGAGACAACCAAGTACATGGAAGCATTTGAGAAGGTAATTTTTTACCTAAGTAGCTAATATCATTATCATGATGTTGGAAAATGAAATAGAAATTCTTAAAGACTGAACATATTACCTGTAATAAAAAGAAGACATGAAATGTTTATGCAAAGGAAAAGAATTGGATGTTACTCAATTTATCTACTAATAAAAGTGTTTTTAATAATATAAACACAATATAATAATGATGCACTAAGGTATAAAGATACTGATCAAAAAGTGTAGAAAAACATTTTAAAAGGATATATAGTATTCACAATTCTCCAATTGAGATTTTGTTTTTGTTTGTTTGTTTGCTTTTTTAAATTAAATTTTATGTTTACTTTTAGTTTACATCATTCATTGCCACAAGATTTTGAGTTATAATTTTTCTCCCTGTCTTTCCCCTACCTACTACCCCAAAACTGTGATCCCACTGTATACCCCCTCCCCCAATCTGCTCTCTCCTTTATCCTCCACATTCCCCCTCCAACTTTCCAATAGGGCAAGATGGATCTCTATACCCCAGTGCCTGTATATCTTGTTTCCCAGTTATATGTAATTATATATATATATATATATATATATATATATATATATATATATATATATATATATATATATATATATATACATATATATATATATATATATATATATATATATATATATATATATATATATAAAACATTTGATATTAAAACTTTGGATTCTAGATTCTTTCTCTTCCTCCCTCATCACCCATTCTTACTGGGAAGATAAGCAATTTGATATAGGTTGTACATGTGTAGATACACAAAACATTTCCATAGTGGATATATTGTAAAAGATTGAATGTATTTCCTTCCATCCTATCCTACCCTCCCACTTGTTCTATTCTCTACTTTGACCCTGTCCCCTTTCAGAAGTGTGTGCTTCCAACTTCTCCCCCACCCCACCCTGGCAAACTGCTATCCCCTCCCATCATTCTCCCTCTCATCCCTTTCCCCCACCACACACACTCCTGTAGGGTGAGATACCCTATTTAATGTATATGTCATTAAAGCCAAATTCAATGAAAGTAAGGTTGACACATTCCTTTTTGCCTTCCTGTTCTTCCCCTCCATTTTAACAGTTTTCCCTCACCTCTTCTATATGAGATAATTTACCCCATTTTGTCTCTCTCCATCTCCTCTCATTATATTCCTCTCTCACTTCTCAATTTCACCTTTTAAGTATCATCCCTTCCTATTCAACTGGTCCTGTGCCCTTTGTCTATATATACCTGTACACATATATACACACACTTGCATATGTATTCATATGCCCATATACCCTCCTATATAGACATATGTATGTATACATATATATACACACACGTGTATGTATATACACACATATTTATATTCCCTTCAACTACTGTCATACTGAGAAAAGTTTCATAAGTTACAATTATCATTTTTCCACGTAGAAATTTAAATAGTAGGGGTGGCTAGGTGGTGCAGTGAGTAAGAGCGCCGGCCTCGGAGTTGGGATGACCCGAAATCGAATCCACCCTCAGAAAATGAGCACCCACACATAAATAATGACTGGCCGTGTAACCTTGAGCAAGTTACTTAACCCCAATTGCTCTAAAAAAAAAAAAAGAAATTTAAATAGTTCAACTTTGATCATTTCTTTAGGATTTCTTTTTCCTGTTTATCTTCTCATGATTCTCTTCCTTCTTGTATCTGAATGTCAAATTTTCTATTCAACTCAGGTTTTTTCATCAAGAATGCTTGAAAGTCCTCTATTTCATTGTATGACCATATTTTCCCCTGAAACATAATATTCAGTTTTGCTGGGTAGGTGATTCTTGGTTTTAATCCCAGCTCCTTTGACCTCCAGAATATCATATTCCAAACCCTTTAATCCCTCAGTGTAGCAGCTGCCAGATCCTGTGTTATCCTGATTGTATTTCCACAACATTCAAATTGTTTCTTCTTGGCTGCTTGTAATATTTTCTCCTTGATCTGGGAACTCTGGAACCTGGCTATAATATTCCTTGGAGTTTTCTTTTGGGGATCTTTTTCAGGAGGTGATCGGTGGATTCTTTCAACCTCTCTTTTGCCCTCTGGTTCTAAAACATCAGGGCAACTTTCCTTGAGAATTTCTTGAAGGATAATTTCTAGGTTCTTTTATTTATCATGGCTTTCAGGTAGTTCAATAATTTTTAAATTATCTCTCATGGATCTATTTTCCAGGTCAGTACCTTTTCCAATGAGATATTTCACATTGCCTTCTATTTTTTCATTTGTTTGGATCTGCTTAATAGTATCTTGATTTCTCATAAAGTCACTAGCTTCCATTTGCTCCAATCTAATTCTGAAGGAATGATTCTCTTCAGTGGGCTTTTGAGATTCTTTATTCCATCTGGCAAATTTGGCTTTTTAAGGCATTCTTCTCCTCATTGGCTTTTTGAGCCTCTTTTGCCCTTTGAGCTAGTCTGTTTTTTAAGGTGTTATTTTCTTCAGTCAGCTTATTGACTCTCTTTTCATTTTTTCCTTGTATCATTCTCATTTCTCTTCCCAGTTTTTCCTCTACTTCTCTTATTTGGTGTTCAAAATCCTTCTTAAGCTCCTCTATGGTCTGTAACAAGTTCATATTTTTCTTGGAAGCTTTTGGTGCAGGATTTCTGACTTCATTGTCTTTCTCTTGTTCCATGCTTATTACTTTTTAACCCCCAAAAAGGAGTCCAAAGTCAAATTGCTGTGCTTGCTTTCCTTCCTTTGCTTGCTCATGTTGCCACTCAGTTACTTGACTTTTGAGATTTTTGCCACAGTAGAATTCTGCTACCAGAGACGAGAGCTTTGTTCCAAATTGCTGGGGTTTTCTCAGTTGCTAGAGATATTAGTTGGGTGCCCTCTCTGAAGCCTCCACATGTTCTGGCTCACTGGTCATGCACCACAGGACCTCTACCCAAGACAGCAATACAGATCCAAACACCTCAGTGGCTTCTTGCCCTGTGAGCAGAGGCTGGACCACACTCCTGGACTCCCTGTTCCCAAAGTCCATTGACCTCTCACTTTGTCTTTGGCATTTATGGGTTGATAATTCTGGAAACCACCATAACTGCTGGTGATCTACTCTCCCAGAGTTGGTGCTAAAACCAGGGACTCACTTTTGCTGGGTTCCCAGCACACTGTGATTCTTCCTTCATGCAGGTCTTCTGGGCTGTTTTCAGCAGGAGGTTTGCTTCTCTCTGTCACTTTGTGGGTTCTGTTCCCCTAAAGTTCTTTAGAGTCATTTTTATAGGTATTTGAGGTGGTTGTGGAGGGAACACAGAGAGTGTGCTTCTATGCTGCCTGCTTCTATGGCGCCTGATTCTATGCTACTATCTTGGCTTCTCCAAGTCCCAGGGAGATTTCTAATTGAGTACAGATATGATATGTATTATGAGATATGAGGTATTTGAAATGAAGTTATTTTGAGAAATGTGCTATTTTATATTTAAGAAACAATCCATTTTGGAGAAGATGAGCTTAAATAAGTTAATGACTGATAGAATGCTATGTAGTACAATCAGAAGAGCATTGGCTCTTGAGTTAGAGAATACTGGTTCAAATTTGTTTACGGTGTCTTTGTTCCTTCCTATGTAATGGCAGGGAAGAAAAGGGGTTTGGGTAAGATTAACTCTCAGGTTCTTAAACTATGATCTTTTGATAGAGTAGCAATTTGAGAGAGTGAAGAGAAATCTGGAGTCTGAAATCTTGGTTTTGTATCTGAGAATTTCTACCTCTGTGACCTTGGGCATGTCTCAACCTCTGTGGGTCTCACTTTCATCTTCCATAAAAGGAGGGTCAGACTCCATGGAAGAATTCATGGTAAAATGGAAAAATCTGAATTCACAGAACCTGGATTCAAATCTACCTTTGTTACATTGATCTTGGGCAAATAACTTTTTGGAGAAGGGACAGGTCAAATGTTTCATTTCCCACCCAGATGTCCTCATTTTGGACTTCTTTGGCATCTCTACCATGTCCTGACACCAGTACCTTCTCCCACTTGGTTTATTAGTTCATTGAGTGTGGATAGTGTATTCTTTTTCTAATTTGTTTCCCTACCACTTAGCATAATGCATTGTGTGTGTGTGTGTAATGTTTCTTGACTATTGACTTTACTTTTTCTTCTTTTCATCTGCTGCTCTATGTGATTTCAATACCAGGAAAAGTGAAATCACTCCCAGGATAAACTCATCACTTAATTTCATCAATTTCCTAGAATAGCTAAAATCTTTCTTTATATTTGAATTTGTTATGCTCACCTTAGGACCTCAGAGACCTTCTGTTTCAACTTCTTCATTTTGCAAAGGAAGAATCCAAGGCCAAAGGAGCTAATCTAATAAGCAATGAGATTCTAATCACATTGGTTTTCTAACTCAAGCCTTGATTGACACCACTTCCCTCAGGCTCCTCTCACCTCTGATTGGAGGGTTAGAAAATAAAGTACCACCTTGGGGCAGCTTGGTGGGGTAGTGGATAGAGCACTCCAGGAAGACTCACTTTCCTGAGTTCACATCTGACCTTAGATACTTACTAGCTGTGTGATCCTAGGGAAGCCACTTAATGCTTTTTGCCTTAGTTTCCTCATCTGTAAAATGAGCTGGAAAAAGAAATGGTAAACATTTCCATTATTTTTGCCAAGAGAACCCAAAATGAAGACACAAAGAGTGAGAGGGGACTGAAAAACTGAACAACAACATAATGGATTACCAAACTCCTCCCACTACCTTCCATTACAGAGGGAGGAAACTGGCTCAGCTCACTCCACTTGTCAAGGACTTGGTTTCTACTCTTCCCCGCCCCCCCCAGATACCCTCTGTTTTCCCTTGCACTGCCCTGCTTTCCTGCTTCCTTTTATATATTGTTTTCCCACACTAAATTGTAAACTCCTTGAGGGTAAAGACTGTCTTTATTTTTCTTAATTGTATCTATAGCCCATAGCACAATGCCAGAAAAGGCACTTAATAAATGTTTATTGGATTAGGTTCTTTGGTCTTTGTTTTCTTATCAGTAAAATGCAGGAGTTGAAATAGGAGTGTTTAGATCCATTCAGATATAACTCTACAGTTCTAAAATGAGGATAACAAATCCAAAGACAACAGAAAAAAATTAGTTATTCCAGGGAAAATAAAATTACTAAGACTTGAATTAAATGCTTCACACATCCAACATCTTCGGTAGTATTTCTGGAGGCATGATAACATTTTGGTTTCAATCCCTAGTCATTATTTTGGTATCTAAGAAAGCCCAGTGGATAAAACCCAGGCTGTACAATCTCACCTCTGGGTTAGGCTTGATTGCCCTGCCCTTTAAATGTCATAGGCTGCTCAAAAAGATCAAGTCCCCACTCTTAAAGCCCTAGGAGAAGCAGAATCTCCCCTTCTGATAAAGGCAAAGCAAATATATATTTTCTTTCAAAAATCTGGAAATTTCCTATTACTAAAGTTAATCTACCTAGGCAAATATTTGTCTTCCTTCTCTTCTGACTAGAACAGAATATTTGGACTCTACAACAGTCTTTCAGGCACTAGGCAGCATCCTCAAGATGGGGCCTGAGTCTCTCTTTCTGAATAAGAGTCTAGGTTCCTTAAAACCAATACAATCCAATAAACATTTACTATGTGCCCAACTCTGTACTAGGCATTATGTTAAGTGCTAGGGATACAATTAATAAAAAAGAAAGACAGTTCTTGTCCTCAAGAAGCTTACAATCTAAGGAGGGAAACAAAACACAAAAGGAAGGAGGAAACTAGGGAGTGGGAGACAGGGTGTGTGATTGTGTTAAAACCACCCAGCAGATGAAAAGTAGGATGAGCTGAGATCAATCTCTGTAAACTATAAGGAAAGTATATGAAGAAGTTTGGTACTCTGAGTTCCAGCTCTCCCAATCAGAATGGAGAAGAGTTTAAGGGAGTCAATGGTTGAGTTTGTTGTCCAGTCATTTTTAGATCTATCAGACTCTTCATGACCCCATTTTGGAGTTTTCTTGGCAAAGATGCTGGAGAGTTTTGCCATTTCCTTCTCCAGCTCATTTTACAGTTGAGGAAATGGAGGCAAACATGGTTAAGTGACTTGCCCAGGGTCACACAGCTATATTTCAACTTAGAATGATGAGTCTTCCTGACTCCAGGACCAGTGCTCTATCCACTGAGTCACCTACATAACAAGACTTGATTTAGCAGCATGGTAATGAGATTAAAAGTGATGAGTTTTAAGTATAGGAATATCTTGCTCTCCAGAGTTGAAATCTAGCTGGAAAAGAGATAGAAATCTAAGACAATAGGTCCCTACCTGAAGCTATATCCATTTTTGTGAAGAAAACATTGATTATTTTTACATATGTTAGATTATGTCTTTCTCATTATTGGATGAAAAGATTTGTCTGATAATCTAGGGGAGGTCTCTTTTCTATGATGACCATGTGAACAGGTAAGTAAATCAACAAAGCTTTATTAAGGGCCTAAAATGTGCCAAGTACTGTGTTAGGCACTGAGGATCCAAAGAAAAAAGTATATTCAAAGAATATACTTTTGAAAATTTTTTTTGGTGAGACTGTGTCTCTCAATCTCACCTAGGTTGGAAGTGTAACAACCACTCAATCCCAGTACAGATTGGCATGGAGATTTGGCCTGCTCTGTTTCTAATTTGGGGTCATTTACCCCTCCATCAGCAGTCTGGTGGTTTCCCTAGTTATGATGACTCACTATATCAATGCTGGATTTAGTGCAGACACCTGCTCAGTTTAGCCCACTGCAGCTCAGAATATAGATGCTCATATGAATTTCCGACTCCCTAGTAGCACCTATTACAAGTATGCACCATCATGTCGATGATAGTTAAGGAGATTACATTTTAACGTGAGGGATAATCACCATGTATATAAAAGTATATAGGGCAGCTAAGTGGTGCAGTAGATAGAGTTCCATGCCTAAAGTTAGGAAGACTAATCTTCCTCAGTTCAAATGTGGCCTCAAACATTTACTAGCTCTGTGTCTTGGGGCAAGTCACTTAACGCCTTTTGCCTCAGTTTCCATATCTATAAAATGAGCTGGAGAAGGAAATGGAAAACCACTTAAGTATCTGGGCCAAGAAAATCCCAAATGGGGTCATGGAGAGTCAGACACTACTGAAAATGACTAAACAACAACAAAAGCATAAGTATATAGAAAATACATGCAAAGTAGATACAAAGGAACCTGGGCAGGGTGGTGATATTGGGGAATGCACCAGCAGCTGGGGGGTGATGATAGATCTCATGCAGAAAGAAGCACTGTAGCAGAATCTTAAAGGAAACCATGGGATGCAGGCAGTTGAGGAGGGACTAATCCAGGCAACTGGGGAACACTGCTACAAACAGGTTCAAAGAAAAGAGTAGGACTGCTGTGTGAAGAAGGGAAAAGGTCCTTAAAGAATGTGCAAAAGAGAGAAGTAGATAAGGAGGTTGAAAAGACAAGTTAGGGGGGTGGCTAGGTGGTGCAGTGAATAGAGCACCAGCCCTGGAGTCAGGAGGATCTGAGTTCAAATTTGGCCTCAGACATTTAACACAAAACTACGGGTGTGACCTTGGGCAAGTCACTTAACCCAATTGCCCTACCTTCCCCTCTCCAAAAAGCAAAAAAATAAAAATAATACAAGGTGTTCTGGGGGCAGCTAAGTGAAGGAGTGGAATAGAGCTCCAGCCCTGGAGTCAGGAGGACCTTAGCTCAAATCTGGCCTCAGACACTTAACACAAAAACTAGCCATGTGACCATGGGCAAGTCACTTAACCTCAATTACCCTCAAAAGAAAAAAAAAAGCAAAAAAAAAGACAAGTTAGGAATTGGTTGTGAAGGGTTTCTAAAGACTTCAGAAGTGCACATTTGAGGCAATAGACAATGATTAGCATTTATTCAGTTGGGGAATGATAGAGTCAGATCTTTTAAATTACTTTGGTATCTATATCTATAGGCCTATATTTCTATCTATATAGATCTATACAGATATCTATTTTAACCTATCTATCTATCTATTTATATATATATATCTATATCTATATCTATATACATATATCAGTATATGAGAAAGAGAGAGAGGGAGAAGGAAGGAGAGAGAGAGAGAGAGAGAGAGAGAGAGAGAGAGAGAGAGAGAGAGAGAGAAACAGAGAAATACAGAGATAGAGAGATAGAGACAGAGAAGGAGAATGAGGCTTTCAGGATGGTGTTGAAGTAATAAACTTAGGAAACTTGAAGGATAGTGAAATTCCCTTGAAAAAAATATAGAAATTAGGTAGAAGGGTATCTTTGGGGTTTAGATGATGTTTTCCCTTTTGCTCATATAGAGCTTTAGGTATCTATAGTTAAAAAAAAAATCTTTCAAGCAATTGGTTGTGGTTTGTCCTTCATTCTTGAAGAGGAAAGTGATACCATGACTTTCAGGTGATGATGCAGAACTGAAGCTCAGGGGAGAAACTGGGCTTGGATATGTGTAAGTTATCTATATAAAGATGATAATTTAATTCATGGGAGCTAGCGAGGTCACAGAAACACAATATAAAAGGGAAGATGACCCAGGAAAAAAGTCCCCTTTTAGGAGGTCCTATAGGAACGATGAGACAGCAAAGGACACTGAAGACCAATCAGATATGTAGCAGGAGAGACAGAGAAGAGTTGTCCCCAGAGAGGCCAGAGAATCTGAGAGAGGATGGTCAACAGTGTCTGTATGGAAACTACATTACAAAGGGTTGAGGATTCAGGGAGAAGGTAAGAAGTTGAAGCAATAAGCCACAATGTTAAATTGAACAGCTAGATGGCACCATAGCCAATAGAGCACCAGGCCTGAAGTCAGGAAGCCTCATCTTTCGGAGCTCAAATCTGGCCTCAGACACTTACTAGTTGTGTAACCCTGGACAAGTCATTTAATCCTTTTTGCCTCATTTTTTTCACCTGTAAAATAAGCTGGAGAAGAAAATGGCAAACCAAATCAGTATCTTTGCCAAGAAAACTCCAAATGGGGCCAAAAATTGAATGCAACTGAACAACAATAAAAGTGATGACTTTGTTTGGCTGTGAAAGGGAGAAGAGATCCAGAATGATTGAAATAGGCTCTTAGGGGGCAGAGCCAAGATGGCGGAGTAGAAACAGCATTTCCAATGTGCTCTGCCCCACACAAATTTCAAATAATGTGAAAGGGGGCTCCGAACAACTTCTGGAGCCATAGCACCCACAGAACTACACAGAGAAGCTAACCTCCTGCTGAGGACAGCCCAGCAGCCCTGCAGGGAGTGGCCAGCACAGTGCTCTGAGAGCAGGCAGCACAGTGTGCTGGGAACCGACAGCACAGCTCTCAGAGCGGAGCCCAGGTCCGAGGTTTTAGCCCCAGGGCGGCCGGACCTTCAGCCAGTTGGAGGGACCCCAGAACACCAGCAATTGTGGTGATTCCAGAATTATCAGCACAGATATGCCTAGGACAAAGTGAGAGGTTAGTGCCCTATGGATTTTGGGACCAGTATTTGGGGAACGAGTCGGCTTCCTCCCCTGGGGGCTAAAAGCTGCTGAAGAAACAGCTGCACAGAAGCCATTTTGCAGTTTCAGTAGTGGCTCTAGCTCCTGGTCTGCGAACTGAAGTAAGATCCAGCAATCAGTCCGGGGGTTAATCGCTCTTGCTTTAAACTGCCTGGATCTGGATTGTGGTCTGGGGGGAAGTTTGTGGTGGGTCTCCAATTTGCCAGAGTGGGTGGAGGCTTTACAGAGGCCACCCAACTGGTGGAAGTTGTGAAGACCCCACGTTTTGGCGGAAGCTCCCCTATCTGGTGGCAGAGTCCTACTGTGGCAACAAGCCCCAAAATCAAGTAATTAAGTGGCAATATGCCTAGGCAAACGAAACAAAATAAACAGAAAAGTTCAACATTGGACTCCTATTTTAGGGGCAAAGAAGCTCAAAGCATGGAGGAGGACTGTAAGGTCAGAACTCCTGCACCAAAATCCCCAAATGAAAATACAAGCTGGCTACAGGCCATAGAGGACCTTAAGAAGCAGATAAGAGAAGTGGGGGAAAATTTGGGAAGAGAAATGAAAAAGATGCAAGAAAGTATGAAATGACAGTCAACAGCCTGACTGAGGAAAATAACACCTTAAAAAATAGACTAACTCAAATGGCAAAAGAGGCTCAGAAAGGCAATGAGGAGAAGAATGCCTTAAAAAGTCAAATTTGCCAGATGGAAAAGAATCTCAAAAGCTCACTGAGGAGATTCATTCCTTCAGAGTTAGACTGGAGCAAATGGAAGCTAGTGACTTTATGAGAAATCAAGATACTATTAAACAGATCCAAACAAATGAAAGAATAGAAGGCAATGTGAAATATCTCATGGGAAAAACCATTGACTTGGAAAATAGATCGAGGAGAGATAATTTAAAAATTATTGGACTACCTGAAAGCCATGATCAAAGAAAGAACCTAGAAATCATCCTTCAAGAAATTCTCAAGGAAAATTGCCCTGATGTTTTAGACCCAGAGGGGAAAATAGAGGTTGAAAGAATCCACCGATCACCTCCTGAAAACGATCCCCAAAAGAAAACTCCCAGGAATATTATAGCCAGGTTCCAGAATCCCCAGATCAAGGAGAAAATACTACAAGCAGCCAGGAAGAAACAATTTCAATATTGTGGAAACACAATCAGAATAGCCCAGACCTGGCAGCTTCTACACTGAGGGATCGAAGGGCATGGAATATGATATTCCAGAGGGCAAAAGAACTGGGAATGAACCCAAGGGTCACCTACCCAGCAAAACTGGGTATCTTGTTTCAGGGGAAAATATGGTCATTCAGTGGAATAGAGGACTTTCAAGCATTCTTGATGAAAAAACCAGAGTTGAATAGAAAATTTGACATTCAGACACAAGAAGCAAGAGATGCTTGAGAAGGTAATCAAGGAAAAGAAATCAAAAGGAACTTATCAAATTTGGACTATTTATATTCCTACATGGAAAAACAATAACTGTATTTGATGAAACCTTTCTCATTATGAAAATAATTGAAGAAGGATACATGGCATATGTTCACAGATATACATGTATATACACAGATGTACATGGCACAGGTTGAATTTGATGGGAAGGGATGATTCTTTTTTTTTTTTTTTTGGAGGGCAATTGGGGTTGGGTGACTTGCCCGGGGTCACGCAGCTGGGTTTTTGTTTGTGTGTTGGGTGTCTGGGGCCAGATCCGAGCTTGGGTCCTTCTGGCTCCGGGCCCGGCGCTCTGCTCACTGCGCCACTTAGCTGCCCCAAGGAAGGGATGATTCTTAAGGGGTGAAGTCAAGAGGTGAGAGAGGAAAGTGGCAAGAGGAGATGGAGAGAGACAGGGTAGGGTAAACTATCTCATGTAGAAGAGGCAAGGGGAAGTAGTTGCAGGGGAGGGGAAGAATAGGAAGGCAAAAAGGCAAAAGCATATTCTCATTGAAGTTGTCTCAAGGAGAGAATCACATACATACTAAATGGAATATCTTACCCTCCCTCACTCTCCTGAGTAGGGGAAAGGAGGATGAGAGGGGGGATGAGGGAGGGGAGATTGGAAGTACCCACTATCAAAGAGGGACAGGATCAAAGTAGGGAATGGACCAGGTGGGAGGTGAGATGGGTAGGAGGGAAATATAAGCAGTCTTTTACAATATATCTACTATGGTAATGTTTTGCATAGCTATACATGTACAACACATACTGAATTGCTTATCTTCTCAGAGGGAGTGGGTGACAAGGGAGGAAGGGAATGGATCTGAAAATTGAAGTTTTAAAATTAAATGTTTCATAAGATGTCCAGGCATTGGGGCTCAGAGATTCACCTTGCCCTAATGGCAAAGTCGAGGGGGGTATGGGAGAAGATATGGGAGAGAGCAGATTGGATGAGGGGATGTCTAGTGGGACTGCTATTCTGGGGTGGTGGGTAGGGAAAAAATGGGGGAAAAATGCAACTCATAATCTGGTGGAAATGAATGATGTAAACCAGAAGTTAATAAAGCATTTGTTTAATTAAAAAAAAAAGAAATAGGCTCTTAGAAAGAGAAGTAAAAGGAAAGAGGTAGGACAATGAGGACCTTAACAATGCAGCATTATATAATTCAAAGAAATAGAACCAGAGAAAATTTGAGTTAGTAGACATTTCAGGGATGATCTAAGTCATTTTCCTGATTTCCTGTCATCCTCTACTACATACACACTCCCATTAAAGGTGAGGAAAATGGAATCTAGATAAAAGAAGTGCCTTGGCTGGTGAATTGTAACTAGTCAAGAGCCACTTGATGGGGAAGAGAAATTAAAGATATTCTTGTTCAGCTTTGCAGATTTCCACTTTAGCAAAGTGGATCCAGGAGAAGGGAAGGTGCCTAGCCTCATAGCAATGGAGCCAGAATAGAGGCTCAGCCTTTCTCTTCTTTATCACTGTCTCTTTCTACTATGACTTGACTATTGAAATTCCATTTTATTAAGCTGTATTCCTAAATAGTGAATGAGAAATTTCTTGATGGATTCTTTCATTTTACTTTTTATTTCTAAAGAATTCTGAGAGGTAATGATCAAAAACTAAATTAATTTATTATATTCAGAATATTCAAAATGGATATTTTCCTTAATATTCTTGATAGGTCTATTTAATATTATCTAGGAGAAACTGAGATTGGATGGAATCCTTGAGAGCAGGAATTTTTCAATTTGACTTCTGTATCCCTTAGCATCCAGCATAGTGCTGGACATGTAGTAGATACTTAAGATGGCTTGATGAACAATATTCAGCCTTTTAACCATAAATCATTCCTGGTTGTTAGTACTATCTCGAATGGATAGGGAAAAGGAATTATTTTGTATTCACTTCTTTGTGCACCCCTGAAAACAATGAAAGTTCCTTGATGCTAAAGACTTAATTTTTATTTCGCATCCTCAGTGACTATCCAAGTATGTGGCATAGAGTAAATGCTTGCTGAATCCTTAACATTTGAAGTTTAGGATAGGTCTCTTTTTCCATGACTTCTCTCCCCTTGGTTGAATTGGATGCCATGCTACTTATTGTTGGTTGGTTTTGATTTTGTTGGGATTTGTTTGTTTGTTTTCTTAGCCACTAAGGTTATGATTGCACAAGCCGTGTAATGGTAAAACACACATCATGCCATATTCAAAAATCTTTTTGAAAGCATCTCTCCTGACAACTGGCCACGGGCAAAAGCACTTCAGTTAGTTCCACTGGAAGGGAGCAGAGTGATGGATACTGTTCACAGGGGAATTGCTAATAAATCTTCAAGTACATCCTGCCTTCTGTAACAAGAATATATCACCACAAATCTTGGAGAAACAAAGGAGGAGACCCGTATAAGAATGACACATCAAAGAGGATTCTTCTCAGGATATGGGCTCTACCAGATCAGAAACATTAGTCTTCTTTAGGTGGAACACCATGCTTTTTAGCTGGTTAAAATTAGCCATGATCATCTGATTCATTGGCAGCTCAGCTTTATATTCACTTAATACCTCCCCCTAAAGCACTCAAATCTTAAGTCCCTGTTAAATAATGTTGCCACACAGAACAAGTAAATTTTACCTGAAACAGGTCATTTAATTCAAGATTCAGAGAACAAAGGTGGGACCTTTCAGAAAAACTTATGAATTGCTAAAATTGCTATAAATGTTTTCTATGCCTCCTACCCATTTATTATAGTTTGTTGCTTTCCCCAAAAGCAGAGATGCCCATTTCTGCTTGGAAATAGCCATAATCCAATGGAAACTGCTCAGATTTCGACTGTTCACAAAACAAGAGAGGGGTATAGGAGGTGATATAGGCCATTAGTAGGATTTTCCACTGTAATATTCCAACAGTCAGGACGTTATTCAAATGCTTTTCACTCTAATTCCAAAGAAAAGGACCTGGCCACATAATTAGCAAGCACGCATAAATTCCCCAAACTCTTCAGTAAGTCCTAGGACCAATTACCATGGAAGGATAGTGGAGACTTTCAACTGAAACAACTTAGATTCTTGCTACTAAAGTGTTGGACTTGCAATCATGAAAACATAGGTTTAAATATAGCCTCAGCCACTTATTACCCATGTGACCCTGTGGAAATCACCTACTCTTTTAATGTTTTCTCATTTGTGAAGAGGAGAGAATAACAGTATCCATCTCACTGTTTTTTTGTGAGGTCAAATGAGACAATATGTACAAAGTTCTGTGCAATGCTTAAAAGGGACTGTCCCTGATAATCATAGTTATTATAATCAATATTTTTTATCATTTTTGGAGGGAGTTTGCATATAAACCCACATACACACATATACATATATTTATACACACATACACCTATACATATACATGTGTGTATGTATATATGTGAGAGTATGTATGTATGTACAATACATATATACAGATATTTATATTTAGTGAATTGCTCTCATTGTTGTTATTAGATTGTTTCAGTTGTATGCAACTCTTCATGATCTCACTTGGTGTTTTCTTGGCAAAAATACTGGAGTGTTTGGCCATTTCTTTCTCCAAGTCATTTTATAGATGAGGAACAGGATTAAGTGACTTGCCAGGGTCACATAGCTAGTAAGTGTCTGAGGCCAGATTTGAACTCAGGAGGATATCTTCCTGATTGTAAGTGCATTGCTCTATCCATTGCACCATCTAGCTATCCCATTTTCGTGAACTATTAAATAAGAATCTAAAATAAGTGCCTCTAGAAAAGTGATAAGATTACAAATGGGACCTGGCATGTCTTTCTCTTTTATTTTGTATTATATATAGTTTTATTTTTAATTTATGGAATAAAAACTATTTTAATAATACAGCACAATAGGGGCGGCTAGGTGGCGCAGTGAATAGAGCGCTGGCCCAGGAGTCAGAAGGACCTGGGTTCGGATTTGGCCTCAGAAACTTAACACACACAAACAGAAACCTAGCTGTGTGACCTTGGGCAAGTTACTTAACCCCATTTGCCCTCCAAAAAGCAAAAAAAAAAAAATACGGCACAATAAAAAATGATTATATATGAAACTACAAATCTCCCATGCACAACTTGTTATTCCTTTGAAATATACAACAAAATTATCTTGTATATTTCTTTTCCCCCCTTCCCTCCCACATAGAGATGGCTACCATTAGACACAAATAGGTGTGTATGTGTATGTGTACATAATTATTCTATACATATTTCTATTTATTAGTTCTTTCTCTGGATGAAGATAGCATCTTTCTTCATATGTCCTTTATTATTAATTTAGATATTTATAATAGACAAAATAACTTATTTTCTCAAAGCTGTTCTTAAAAAAATATTGCTATTTATTGCATATAATATTCTCTTGGTTCTGTTCTATTTGATCTTTGTTATTTTGTGCAAGTCTTTCCATGTTTTCCTAAGATCATCAAACTCATCATTTCTTTTTTTTTTTTTAACAAATGCTTTATTAACTTCTGTTTTACATCATTTATTTCCGCCAGATTTTGAGTTACAATCATTTTCCCCCCATTATTCCCCTACCCAACCTCCCAGAATAGTAGTCCCACAAGATATCACTTCCTCCAATCTGCTCTCTCCCATACCTTCTCCCATACCCCCATCGACTTTTCCATTAGAGGAAGATGAATCTTTGTGTCCCAATGCCTGCACATCTTATCTCCCAATTATAGGCAAAAGAGTATTAATAATAGTATTTATATATATATTTGAAACCTTTAATGTTACGACCTCGAATTTCAGATCCATTTCCTTCCTCCCTTGTCACCCATTCCTTCTTGGGAGATAAATAATTCAGTATATGTTGTACATGTCTAGCTATGCAAAACATTATCATAGTAGATATATTGTACAAGGCTGCTTATAATTCCCTCCCACTCATCCCACCCCCCACCTGGTCCATTCCCTACATGATCCTGTCCCTCTTCTATAGTGGGTACTTCCAACCTCCCCTCACCCCAAGGATGCCCTCCCATCCATCATCCCTCCTCTCATCCCCCTTCCCCCTATCCTGCTGCAGGTTGAGATATCCCATTTAGTATGTATGTCATTTTCTCCCTGAACCAAATTCAATGTGAATGTGGTTTTGCCTTTTTAGCCTTCCTTATTCTCCCCCTCCTTTGCAACCACTTCCCCTTGCTTCTTCTACATGGGATAGTTTACCCTAACCTGTCTCTCCCCATCTCCTCTTGCCACTTTCCTCTCTCACCTCATAATTTCATCCCTTGAGTATTCTCCCTTCCCAACAAATTCAACCTATGCCCTCTATCCATATATAACTGTAACCATATACACACACATTCACATATGTATTCATATGACCACACCCCTTCTTCCATTATTTTCATAGTGAGAAAGATATCATCAGTCACAGTTATTGCTTTTCCATATAGGAATGTAAATAGTTCAACTTTGATAAGTTCCTTTTGATTTCTTTTCCCTGATTACCTTCTCAGGCATCTCTTCCTTCTTGTGTCTGGATGTCAAATTTTCTATTCAATTCTGGTTTTTTCCTCAAGAATGCTTGAAAGTCCTCTATTCCACTGAATGACCATATTTTCCCCTGAAACAAAATACTCAGTTTTGCTGGGTATGTGACCCGTGGGTTCATTCCCAGTTCTTTTGCCCTCTGGAATATCATATTCCATGCCCTTCGATCCCTCAGTGTAGAAGCTGCCAGTTCCTGGGCTATTCTGATTGTGTTTCCACAATATTGAAATTGTTTCTTCCTGGCTGCTTGTAGTATTTTCTCCTTGAACTGGGGATTCTGGAACCTGGCTATAATGTTTCTGGGAGTTTTCTTTTTGGGATCTTTTTCAGGAGGTGATCGGTGGATTCTTTCAACCTCTATTTTGCCCTCTGGATCTAAAACATCAGGGCAGTTTTCCTTGAGAATTTCTTGAAGGGTGATTTCTAGGTTCTTTCTTTGATCATGGCTTTCAGGTAGTCCAATAATTTTTAAATTGTCTCTCCTGGATCTATTCTCCAGGTCAGTGGTTTTTCCCATGAGATATTTCACATTGCCTTCTAATCTTTCGTTTGTTTGGATCTGCTTAACAGCATCTTGATTTCTCATAAAGTCACTAGCTTCCATTTGCTCCAGTCTAACTCTGAAGGAATGAATCTCCTCAGTGAACTTTTGAGATTCTTTTTCCATCTGGCAAATTCGACTTTTTAAGGCATTCTTCTCCTCATTGCCCTTTTGGGCCTCCTTTGCCATTTGAGCTAGTCTATTTTTTAAGGTGTTGTTTTCCTCAGTCAGGCTGTTGATCCTCATTTCATACTTTTCCTGCATCCTTCTCATTTCTCTTTCTAATTTTTCCTCCACTTCTCTTATTTGATTTTTAAAGTCCTTCTTAAGGTCCTCTATGGCCTGCAACCCGCTCATGTTTTCCCCTGGGGCTTTTGGAGCAGGACTTCTGACCTCACAGTCCTTTTCCCGCTCTATGCCCCCAAAATAGGAGTCTAGGGTTGCATTTTTCTGTTTCCTTTGCCTTGGCATGTTGCCACTTAATTGCTTGACTTTTGGGCTTGTTGCCACACTATGGCTTTAAGGCCAGCTAGAGGAATTTTCATCCCGAACATGTGGGGGGCAACTTCCATTTCTGGCAAGCTGTAAACCCACCCACAACTTCCACCCTAGATCACAATCCAGATCCAGGGAGGTTAAAGCAAGAGCGATTACCCCCCAAGACTGATCGCTGGATCTCCCCACGATTTGTAGTCTGGGAGCCAGAGATGCCTCTGAAAACTACAAAATGGCGTGTCTCCTCAGCGGCTTCTAGCCCCCAGGGGAGGGAGCTGACGCATTCCCCAAATACAGGTCGCAAAGTCCATAGGACACTAACCTCTTACTTTGTCCTAGGCATGTCTATGTTGATAATTCTGGAGTCGCCACAGCTCCTGGTGTTCTGGGGTTCCTCCAGCTGGCTGCTGGCCCTGCCACCGTGGGGCTAAAACCTTGGCTCACACGGACCTGGTCTCGGCTCGGCTCGGCTCCTGCACTCTGTGCGCTGCGCCCTGCCGGCTCCCAGACCGCTGCGCTGGTCCTCCCTGCAGGGCTGCTGAGCTGTCCTCAGCGGGAGGTTAGCTTCTCTGTGTCATTCTGTGGGTGCTGGGGCTCCAGAAGTTGTTCACAGTCCTTTTTTACATAGTTTGTGGGGAATCTGGGGGCAGAGAGGCTTGGAAGAGCTGTTTCTACTCCGCCATCTTGGCTCCGCCCCAAACTCATAATTTCTTATAGCACATTAGTATTACATCACAATAATATACCACAACTTGTTCAGCCATTCTTCAATTGATAGGCATCCTTCGGCAGTATAAAGTACCTGGGAACTGCTTTAGGAAACTGGTCTAGGAAATTACCACATGAGGAAACTCAAATTACAATTTAGCATTTTCTCTGCAACTTTTTACTCTTAGACATTTGCCTAGAATAAGGAGGGGCTTTATTCCCATTGGCACTGAGTAGGTATGTCTGCTTGCCTTTAAGTGTTAAAGTTTTGCAGTTTGAATAAAGGGATTAAGATATAAGCATATCTTATTCAGTGAGTATTCTGGACAAAAGCAATGATAGGATAATGAGAATGATGTGGAGCATATAGTTTCCTCAAAAGACTTTGATTTTTTCCCCTAAATCTCTGTTGTCTGACAGCTTTTTGTCTATGTAGCTTTGGGGATTATGAATTATTGATACAGTGATAGATTCAAAAGATTGTTTTTAATTTCTTTTATGGGGGAGGATCATATGTGCAGTATATGTGTAGATCATTGTGACCTGATCAAGTATGATCAAGTTCTAACAGTTCATTTGTTGAATTCACAAGGATCTTTTTAGGACTGAAATTCTATAATAGGAATTTGGGTATTTTCTTTTTTATTATGAAAGATAGTGAGCTTCTTATATGTAATTCTTGCCACTGTGTCATATTTTCCTAGTCTTTTAGTAGATACAGAATTTTTGTATTGTAGTATTTTTACTGTTTTCTTGTATATTTGACATTGATTAATATATCCATGATCCTAATGAATAAGCTTTCAATAATTTCTCATTGACCAGATCATGAATTGCTGTCCGTTTTCATAAACAAATTTACATGGATTAGCCATTTGTTTGCTGTTCCTTTGTTGACATAGTGTTGACTGAGTCATTGTAGATTTCACCTGTGGAGAGTCTTTGGATTTCACTCTTGGACCTTAGCCATTTTATACACTCCATCTGAAATAAACAAATTTTATAAATAAAAAAGATGAATTTCAGTCATGTTTGATAAATCTGATATCTGTTATGCTCTGTTAAGTGATGTCTGTTTATTCTCAAATAATTTGTTACTTTAAACCATATTTCATATGCCCTGAGAATATTATTGATCAAGAAAGGATAATCATTCCATAGCTGCACCAGGGAAATGGACCATGTGTTTTGTTAATATTTTATAGGTTTTTTTCCCCAATATACTTTCTATAGCATTCTAACAATGGATATTTTAGGACTAGTTTCTTGCTTATTGTATAATTTTAAAGCTTACATTAAGGTTGATTTTTCTGTATGTATTATTTCCTTTAAATGTGTTCCTATTCAGCTTGGATCTCAGTATGCCAATCAGTGTCTTAATATACAGAACCTCAAGTTTCTCCTTGGTAGTTTTAGGAGAAATACATATGGTTTAAAAGAGACCAAGGTATTTGAAGGCATGCACTTTATTCAATGATTTTATTATCATTATTATTATCCTAAAATTAAATGTTTTCAACTCAGGTACATGTACAAAATCAACATGTTACCTATGTGATTGTGTATTTGTGCCTCTGTTACCACACTTTTGAAAGAGGATTAACAATCCCTGTTGTACCTAGTTCAGAACCTTTTCTTGAGAAAGATGTTTGAGAAATCTCTAATCATAAGATGAACTACTATTACTATACACTTATTATCACAATTGTATGGGTTAGAGAAATTGACATGTCAAAAGATAAAAATGAAAGGTATAAAATCTATGTAGCTTGATATTCAGAAGATCAAATTCATACAGGTTTCTGTCTAACCATGTAGAACTCCTGCCAGTCCTCTAGTAGTTGGGATACTCTGACCCTCCCTCTTTGCCAAGGGGTAGCACTCTGCTACAGATCCAGGTATGCAATTAGATTAGGTTGAGTCCAGGTGTGTGTGTGTGTGTGTGTGTGTGTGTGTGTGTGTGTGTGTGTGTGTATGTACACCTAAAGAAATGGTTTAGACTGACTCCATTTTCACATACTAATTGACCCAGTAACCCCAAGTTGGATGCTTTAAAGATGTTTTTTTTATTTTTATTTTTTTTAAATAAATGCTTTATTAACTTCTGTTTTACATCATTCATTTCTGCCAGATTTTGAGTTACAATTATTTCCCCCCGCCGTTTTTCCCCTACCCACCCTCCCAGAATAGCAGTCCCACAAGATATCACTTCCTCCAATCTGCTGTCTCCCATATCTTCTTCCATACCCCCTTTGACTTTTCCATTAGAGGAAGGTGAATCTTTGTGTCCCGATGCCTGCACATCTTATCTCCCAATTACAAGCAAAAGAGTATTAATAATAGTATTTATATATTTGAAACATTCAATCTTAAGACCTCAAATTTCAGATCCATTTCCTTCCTCTCTTGTCACCCATTCCCTCTGGGGAGATAAGTAATTCAGTATATGTTGTACATGTCTAGCTATGCAAAACATTACCATAGTAGATATATTGTACAAGGCTGCTTATAATTCCCTCCCACTCATCCCACCTCCCACCTGGTCCATTCCCTACTTGATCCTGTCCCTCTTCTATAGTAGGTACTTCCAACCTCCCCTCACCCCAAGGATGCCCTCCCATCCATCATCCCTCCTCTCATCCCCCTTCCCCCTATTCTGCTGCAGGTTGAGATATCCCATTTAGTATGTATGTCATTCTCTCCCTGAACCAAATTCAATGAGAATGTGGTTTTGCCTTTTTGCCTTCCTATTCTTCCCCTCCCTTGCAACCACTTCTCCTTGCTTCTTCTACATGAGATAGTTTACCCTACCCTGTCTCTCCCCATCTCCTCTTGCCACTTTCCTCTCTCACCTCATAATTTCACCCCTTAAGTGTCCTCCCTTCCCAACAAATTCAACCTATGCCCTCTCTCCATGTATAACTGTAAACATATATACACACATTCACATATGTATTCATATGACCATATACCCTTCTACCATTATTTTCATACTGAGAAAGATTTCATCAGTTACAGTTATTGTTTTTCTATATAGGAATATAAATAGTTCAACTTTGATAAGTTCCTTTTGATTTCTTTTCCCTGATTACCTTCTCAGGCATCTCTTGCTTCTTGCACCTGGATGTCAAATTTTCTATTCAACTCTGGTTTTTCCCTCAAGAATGCTTGAAAGTCCTCTATTCCACTGAATGACCATATATTCCCCTGAAACAAAATACTCAGTTTTGCTGGGTAGGTGACCCTTGGGTTCATTCCCAGCTCTTTTTCCCTCTGGGATGTCCTATTCCATACCCTTCGATCCATCAGTGTAGAAGCTGCCAGGTCCTGTGCTATTCTGATTGTGTTTCCACAATATTGAAATTGTTTCTTCCTGGCTGCTTGTAGTATTTTCCCCTTCATCTGGGGATTCTGGTACCTGGCTATAATATTTCTGGGAGTTTTCTTTTTGGGATCTTTTTCAGGAGGTGATCTGTGGATTCTTTCAACCTCTATTTTGCCCTCTGGATCTAAAACACCAGGGCAATTTTCCTTGAGAATTTCTTGAAGGGTGATTTCTAGGTTCTTTCTTTGATCATGGCTTTCAGGTAGTCCAATAATTTTTAAATTGTCTCTCCTGGATCTATTTTCCAGGTCAGTGGTTTTTCCCATTAGATATTTCATATTACCTTCTAATCTTTCATTTGTTTGGATCTCCTTAACAGTATCTTGATTTCTCATAAAGTCATTAGCTTCCATTTGCTCCAATCTAACTCTGAAGGAATGAATCTCCTCAGTGAACTTTTGAGATTCTTTTTCCATCTGGCAAATTCAACTTTTTAAGGCATTCTTCTCCTCATTGCCCTTTTGGGACTCCTTTGCCATTTGATTTAGTCTATTTTTTAAGGTGTTGTTTTCCTCAGTCAGGCTGTTGACCCTTATTTCATACTTTTCCTGCATCCTTCTCATTTCTCTTTCCAATTTTTCCTCTACTTCTCTTATTTGATTTTTAAAGTCCTTCTTAAGGTCCTCTATGGCCTGCAACCTGCTCATATTTTCCTTTGGTGGCTTTTGGAGCAGGATTTCTGACCTCACAGTCCTCTGACTGTTCCATGCTTCGATCCTCTTTGCCCCCAAAGTAGGAGTCTAAGGTTGCATTTTTCTCTTTAATTTGTTTCCTTTGCCTTGGCATGTTGCCACTTAATTACTTTTGGGCTTGTTGCCACAGTATGGCCTGGTACCAGACGGGAACTTTTGTCCCGAAAGTGTGTGTGGGGCCAACTTCCGTTTCTGGCAAGCTGGAAACCCACCCACAACCTCCACCCCAGATCACAATCCAGATCCAGGGAGGTTAAAGCAAGAGCGATTACCCCCCAAGACTGATCGCTGGATCTCCCCACGATTTGTAGGCTGGGAGCCGGAAATGCCTCTGAAAACTACAAAATGGAGTGTCTCCTCAGCTGCTTCTAGCCCCCAGGGGAGGAAGCCAACATGTTCCCCAAATACTGGTCCCAAAGTCCATGGGGCACTAACCTCTCACTTTGTCCTAGGCATGTCTATGTTGATAATTCTGGCATCTCCACAGCTGTTGGTGTTCTGGGGTCCCTCCAGCTGGCCGCTGGCTCTGCCTCCCTGGGGCTAAAACCGTGACTCAGGCGGACCTCTGCTTGGCTCCCAGTGCAGTTGCTGCCAGCACTGCGCTGGTCCTTCCTGCAGGGCTGCTGGGCTGTCCTCAGCGGGAGGTTAGCTTCTCTGTGTTGTTCTGTGGGTGCTGGGGCTCCAGAAGTTGTTCAGAGTCCCCTTTTACATAGTTTGGAGGTATTCTGGGGGGAGAGTGGCTTGGACACATTGTTTCTACTCTGTCATCTTCTTGCCTCCTACCCTTTAAAGATGTTTTTCCTGGTGTTATGTTTCCTATCTAGGATTTTTTGCAATAAGGTGGAAGTATAAAGATATTCAATGTATTATATAAATCACTTGTGGAACAAGTAATTCATTACTTCACACAAGAGAACCTTAATAGAATACCTTAAAAAAATAGGATCTAGAGACAACACATAATCATCGCTAAAATCTTTTGAGACATTGACACTCAAACTTTATCAGAACATGAGACAGTTTGCAGGATGGCTAATTAGACATTTTACATTTCACCTCAGTTCTGTACTGTCTAACAGACTCCCTTATGTGTTTGGCGGTTAATCATCCAAGCTTGAGCCTATCCCTTGTTGGTAGCTGTCCTGTCCAGGACTATGGGAGTAGGTACTTTTCTGCTTTCCCTTCCCTACTGCTATCATTCTATGCCAACTGGATAAGATCTCCTAACTTCTAAAACTCACAAAACATTCTCCAAGCCTGGACAAAGATACATTCATTTTTGGTTAGGTATCTATTTGCCTAAGATGAGCAAAAAAAAAAAAATCCCCAAAACACACAAAAAAACCCCGAGTGGCAGTCTTACCACAATCTCAGGTTTGCCTAGGTAGGGTATGGTCTTTACATGCCCTCATGACAGCACTGGGTCTGAGGTGGGGAATGGGGTAATCTTACACACCACTCAGAAAGTAGCTCAAAACTGGTCATTGATTCCCATTTGGAAAAGAAGTGGTGAAGGTCAATCCTTTTTTTTTTTTTCTTAATATAGTCACTGAGTCATCAAATCCTCCAGATCTATAACCAATACAGGGGCTCTTTATAATATCAATGTAAAAGCCCATTAGCCTTGAGTGACTCATGGCTGGAACCAGGACCCAAAGCTTCCACAAGGTTGACTGGAATATGAGCACATTTGATGGAGTGGTGCCTCCACATCAATTCAACTTCATTGTAACATGACACAAGGTTGTGTTTGTAGGACCACATCACAAAATTTTTAAAAAATATGATCTGGAATAAAAACCGCCTTAGAGCTTTCCTAGATGAAGCTTCTGTGGGATATTCTCTGCCACTTCAATTTTGCTAAGCCCTCTGTAGAATTAAGCCCACAAATTAATGCATCCTTTTCCCTGGCACTTTAATCCCATACTATGGGGGCTTTGCTTCTCTCATGAACCCTTTAGCAATAATGTACCCAGTGTAATGGAAAGTAATTTTGAGCAGTGAAGGGATACGATTAATTGAAGGTTTATGATGCCTTGCTAAATTTCTCCATTTGTTTCCCTTCTTAGTTGACCCAGGGAAAGAAATTTGAGATGAACAAAAAAATTCATTCATTACCCATGAATGACTAATGCTTGTCTTCATATAAGAGTTACTAACTTGTAATTCTGTATTTCTAATCTAGTAGAAAGCTATCTATTTAGTTTTCCACTACTTGTTACAAAGCCTATATGATCTATACATAGTTTACTCAATTCTGGACACCAAATGGGCTATTTAAGCTATACTTTGAAGATCTATTTTAACTGGGAACCTGCTACAGGCATACCTTGGAGATTGTGCAGATTCTTTCCCAGACCACCACAATAAAATGAAAATCACAATAAAGCAATTCACATGAAATTTTTGGTTTCCTGGTGCATATAAAAGCTAACATTACACTATATTGTAGTCTATTAAGTGTAAGGCAGTATTTTGTCATTTACAAAAGTACATACTTTAGTTTAAAATATCGTATTGCTAAAAAAATTTAACTATCACCTGAACATGTAATTTTTTTGTTGTAATTTTTTTTTTTTTTTTGCTGGTGGAGAGTCTCGCCTTAATAGTAATGAGTGCTGACTGATCATACTGATGATTGCTGAAGTTTGGGACAGCTGTGGCAATTTCTTTAAACAAAGCAAAAACAAGCATTGTTTGACTCTCCTTTCAGTTGAACACTTAGAGGCCATTGTAGGGTTATCAGACTAATTTCAATATAGTTATGTGACAGGGAAGAGAGATGGCCAAGGAGAAGGAAAGAGGTGGGAACAAGTGATTGGTGGAGCAGTGAGAACACACATAATATTTATTAATTATGTTTGCCATCTTATATGGGAGTAATTTGTGGTAGCCCTAAGCAATTACAATAGTAATATCTTAGATGACTGATCATAGATTACCATAACAGATATATTAACAATGAAAAATCTTGAAATATTACAGAAATTATCAAAATGTGACACAGAGACATATAAGTATACGTTATTGGAAAAAAATGGCACCAATAGATTTGTTTGATGCAAGGTTGACACAAGCCTTCAATTCATGAAAACATAATATCTATGAAGCATGATATAAAAAGTATAATATAAGGATGTATGTTTGTAACTCCCAAGGCAGATTACATTTTCAAATAGCTCTAATTGTTAGAAAGGTAGTGGGTTCTTTTCCTTCTTTTTTTTGTGACAACCAGCCTTAATTCCTGAATTTGATTCATTGCAATTTACACCCATTTTTGTTGTTCTGTGCCTTTTGGCAAAAGAGTAGTCAAATCCCTCTTCTACATATTAGCCTTCAAAATACTCGAATACAATTTTTATGTCTCCCCGAGTTTTCTCTTGAGTTCCCAGTTCATTATTCTCTATTTCTTCAAATGATCCTTATGTGGTATGGACTGAATTCAGATTCTTCACCATCCTAGATACTGCCCTCCAAACATGCTCCAGGGCATCAACTTGCTCCATTAGCTGTGGCAACCAAGACTGAACACAATTCTTCACATATGCTCTGGTTGAAGCTAAATTTTGTGGTATAGCCACCTTTTGGAAGCTGATCTCTGTTTTAGAGCAAACACAAATGAATCTGAAATAGGATAAAAGTAAGGGTAAGCTTACTTAACTTCCATAAATATCAAATACTACAAAATCAGCCCTGTTTTCAATTCATTAGCAGCCCAGGAGAAACATAATTGCATGTTTGCCTGATTGTGCCTTTTTCCATTCTCAAATCCTTTATTGCATGAACTTAAACATTAATAAAAGTTGAGTTGACTGTGCAAATTGAAGACTGATGAATCTGGTTAAGTCAAATGGAAAATATGCAGAAAGGGTGACATTTTCTTCTAATTTAAGATGCTCATTACATTGTGGACAAACAGCCCAAAAGTACACATAACTTAAAAATTGTGTAGTCCACTGCGCAATTCCTTTTAATGTAATAGAGACACATATCCTTCTAACAAAATAATTATGGCTGGTCTGCAAAAGACCATTTTGATAAGATATCAAAGCTAGATGAAACTTCCTGGTGCCACTTTATTTCTTCAACATAAGTTGACTGAGATGTTGATTTTATTCCAGGTAATCAACTCCAACAAATTGGATTTTTTTTCCGGTTTTGTCTTCATTGTTTGCTTCAGATAGAAAATATTAGTGTCCATGCTTATTTTTTCTAAGATTAACTTTTTATAGTGATGGAAGTCTTCCCTTTTTCATCTCCCTCTCTTTGTTGAGAATTTTGACCACTATCTACTGCTTTTTAGATAGCTTAGGGCTAGAATGAAGAGGGTGATTGTGTCTAAGACATTTACTAGAGGTGTGGCTTTCACTTAATCTATCTCAGTCTTTGTTTTCTCTTCTACAAAATAGTGTTGAGAATGGCACCCAGTCCCAGAGTCCTAGAGAGGTAGAAGGCCAGGGGCATGCTGGAGCCAGCTCTTACCAGCTCACAAAGGGCCAATTTTTCAATTTTCAGTGTTAGCTTCTACACTTTGGAAACAGGCCAATGTTACAAACCAGGGCTTGATTTTTTTTAAATGTATTTTTTTTCTCCAATTATGTCTAAAAGCAACTTTAATATTTTTTCAAATTTTGACTTCCAAATTCTCTCCCTTCCCCCTTCATTGAGAAAGCAAGCAATGTGACAGTATGACATAGGTTATACATATATAGTCACTTAAAACCTATTTTCATGGTGAAAGAAAGTGAAAGAAAACAAAGTAAAGAAAAAGTATGTTTTGATCTACATTTAGACTCCATCAGTTCTTTCGCTGAAGGTAGATAGCATTTTTCATCATAAGTCCTTCAGGGTTTGATTTATAGCTTTGTGAATAATATAAACTTAAGGAAGCAATGGAAAAATGTTAAAAATTCAAATTAAGCTTATATATTTTACATATATTTTTTTGGGGAAAGCCAATTGTTAAACATTTAATGGCATGTCTCTGAATATAAAATACATAAACGCATTTTGCAAACCTTAAAGTCCACTAAAGATATTACCTATTATTATTTCATATCCTTGATTTTAATTTGCATATCTTTTCCCACTGTATTGCTAACTTAAACAATGGGAACTGTAGGGGCACTGTTTGCCATATTTTGGTGTGAGTTGAAACTGTCCCCTCTCCTCCTATGTCTACTCTCTAGAATATATTTTATTTTTCTCAATGTGTACATGAATTTCAATTGTTATGCATTTTTGTGATGAAAAACCTCATCGAAAATTTAATCAAGAACATGGAGATCTCTTAGGATAGGAACAGGAATTTATTCTCTTCCCTGGGAGAAGAGGGCAGCCTTCCCCAAGACTGATCATGAGGAAGAGACACATTACAAAAGACAGAACGAGAATTTATAACCTAATGTAATCAAACCCCTTTCCCTGGTTATCTCTTCTCCCATTGGCTGAGAGGTGGGCTCAAGTCTCAGCGTGGAAAATCTTTCCCAATGGCAAACAACAGAGGAGACTGACCCTATGGCTTACAAAGAACAAGGATGCTGATTGACAGCTAGAGAAAAGGAGGAGAAAGGTCCCAAAGCAGTGGGAGGAGTGAGCTCAGGCTGTCCCTGACACCTTCTTGCTTGGAGGAGGGGAGGAGGGGCTCGCAGAGGGGGGAAATCTGAAAGCATCTTGAAAGAGCTTGCTGCTGATTAACAGCAGAAGTGAAGGGATGGGGGAGGGGAGAAGGAAGTTCTGAAAAGTTTTCACTTCCCTCCAGACATGCACATACCTTACTTCTATAGCTTTTGGAATCTCAAAAAGTTTGGTCAACTGAGATCCAACTTCCTTTAGCAAATGTCTTACTTTTTTTTTCTTTAAGGATGCAGGAAAATACAAATGAACCCCTGAGGGTCTGTTCTGTAGCAGCAGATTCAGATGGACCTGGTTCCTGTTTCCCATCTCCTCCTAACTAGAGATCATGGCTAGAACTTCAAGGCATCTCCAAGGCCATCTAGTTCATCTTCCCTTACTTCACAGGTAAGAAAACTGAGGCTTAGAAAAATTAAATGACTTGCCCAAGGTGACATAGAAAGTTAACATCTGAGCTGGGATTTGAACCCAGGACCTTTGACATTAGAGTCAGTACCTGTACTCTTTTCATTATAGAGTCATATGTTAAATTGGCTGCAGATTTTGGGGCCTATACCATGCCTCTCAGCAGTGTTCAAACTCTGGTTCCAGATTGTGGGTGGAAACAAAACAAAACAAACAAAAACCAAAAACATTTTCCCTTTGGCAACTACATGTCTGTTGCCAAGAGCCTGAGAAATAAACATGGACACATGAGAAATGAACAGAGACTAGACAGGGAAAATGGGAAAAGCTTAATTAAACTATTGGCTAAATCCACCTCCAATATTCTCAGCTTCATAATCTTATTGGCTAGGAGTAGAGAGGCTGATCTGAACTGAAGCCAGCTAGAGGCTGAGAGCTAATGCAGGGCAAAACTCAGTCCCTCAAGTTGATCACCAAAGCTTTCCAACCTCTCCCACATTTGTCCTCTTCTAATGCCAAGTAGTAACTTGATCTTTTTACCCTTTTTGCCTCATGCACTCAAACCTGCTTGCTGTAGTCAAAGCCCAGTTATGTTAAAAACATACTTTCAGTCAGTTAGCTACAAGAAAGAGGATCTTGTAAGTCACATTTCATTCAAGTAGAAGGTTTTGAGGTAGGTTAATATATTACCCCTCTTAAGGTATTTGTATTAATTAATTAAATATTCAGCGCTTATTATGTGCAAAGCACTGGGGTTACACAGAGATATGTATGGCAGACGCTAATCTCAAGAATCTAACATTTTAATGGGGGGAAATAACAAATATAGAAGGTTTTCATCTTCACAGAAGAAAATTCCTATGGCTTTTAGTGTATAAGGAAAAGTACATGATATTGTCTTCTTTAATGGTATTTCCAATAATAAGGTGATGGTTCCTGACATTGACCCATTTGACTGTGCCAAGACATTGGTGCCTTTTTCCTGGGTCTTCAGTAACTATGCCTGCAGAAGGGGGTGGCAGGATCCAGCTCCACAGGACTTGCTTCCCAGGTCAATGGTTGTGGGCTATGTGTTGGCAGCACTCATATGCCCAAGCCTTTTGAGATCAGGGTTCTTTCTAAGTTGGGATCTGAGGGACTGTGGGGAGCCAAGGAGGTCTGATCCAGGACTCAGATAAAAATCTTGACAATGTTCTATAGAAGGTCCTTCAATATGCTGCTGCTTTTTAAAGCTTGCTCCTTGGGTCTTTTGATATGGGCTACACTTAAAAGGATGTTGTTTGAGTTTTGAGATCAAAATCTCTACAACAAGACTTTAGTTGTTGAGAGCCAAAATATTTGATTCTTAGGTGGTCAGTTCCTATGCATATGTCTTTGATGACCATGGCTTTGGCTAAGGCCTTCAAACCTTCTCTCTAGAGCATCCTTTGTAATGTGATTGCATATGAAAGGAGTTAACTGACTTTTTCTAAGACTTTTTTGCTCCTAGATGACAAAACCTTATCAAATTATCTATTCTGTGGTACTTCCAGGATATAACAGACTAAGGTAATGATAAGAATATTTGAGTCCTATTCCTTTGTCTCATTTGCTCTATAAAAACCTTGTACTAAGAATCAATAAATGGAGTCCACAGTTCTTCCTTGAACTACCCACACGGTCTGATTATTTCTTATACACATCTTCCCTCATGCTTAGTGCTGGACACTGAGCAGCCCATGGCAAGGGATGATGGTTATCATGGTGATGGTAGTGGTGGCTTATCTTGCCTGTCATGTACAACCTCCTGTTACTCCTTCAAGGTGCCTTGCTTCTGATTTGTCTGCCTTGTTTGTAAGCTCTGAGTTGGCAGTTAATGAAAATGGTCGGTCCCTTCTTCATAGGAGTTGCTTCCCTAATTGAATCCTGGGAGGGCTTGACAGGAAGTAGCCTGGTGATCTGGGTGAGGGCACTGTCATTCCTAGAGAGTCTATACTTATCTGCATGTTAATAAAGTACCTCAAAGCACTGGTAATATTAGCTGCTCATTATCTGATACTTTCCAGTTTTAAATGGCTTTTGATCTTCACAATCAATTTCTGAGGAATGAAACCTATTGTAGTAGGTGGTGGTGGTAGGTGGGGATCTACTGTCAAAGGGCAGGATTCAAATATTGATTCTGCTACTTACTAAACATGATGGTCTTAAATAAGTAACTTAATCTCTTTCAATTATGGTTTTCCCTTCTGTAAAATTAGGGAACTGGAATAATTGATCTCTGACATGCCTGCCAGCTCTAAACCTATGACTCTACATTTTTATGAACCCAGGTATTCTGACGCCAAACTGGTACATTTACCTGTTATGATATGTTTTATCACAAAATGATTTTCTGGAGTTAGAATATAAGAGGGCATGGCAGGCAAGTGGGGATTTTTTTTTTTTGTTGTTGTCAAAAACAGCAATCCTATTCACTCTAAGTTGTCTCCATTGTAAGCAACCACCTACTAATATATAAAAAGACCACTCCTGAATATGCTGTCAATCATGACTTATTTCTTACATTTCTGAACATCAAAGTACTATTATACAAGACACTATTGCAACTCAGGGAGAACATTACTTTGTATTAAAGTATGTGTTCTCCTTTTAAATGACTTTTAGCTAGTTCGATCCTATTCTTATTCATTAGGGCAAATGCTGGGCCAAAGCAGAATATTAGCATTGGTGCAATTTTTCTGATAGTATTCTTAATCTTCCAATAATTCTGATGCATACTCTCTTCAAATGATCATCAATGTTTTCCAAGGAAAAGATCTAGATAACTCATTCATACTGAGGCATATGTGACCAATAAGATCTTCTATGGCTGGAATTTTCTTGCTCATCTCTTAGAATCTTTAATATCTCTTAAGACTCAGTTCAGTTGATGTCTTCTTATGGAGGGCTTAATGCAGTCCCATAGCTGCTAGAGTCATCTCTTGTATGGTCACCTTCCATTTATCCTGTATATATTTTGTATTCACCTATGAATGTACATGTTTCCCTAGTTCCATGTTAAAATGCAACCTGGTAGTAACTTTATAGGTCCTCTAGAGAAAACCCATATTTGTTTGTTGTTTTTTAGATAACTAAGTAATTTTCCTCCAGTCAAAGTGGTAGTATTAGAGCTGACCTTTGGACCTAGGTTCCCTGAATTCAAACGTATTGCTCTTTCCACTGAGGTTTCTCACACAAAACTCTTTATCCTACAACTTCCTACAATTTCACTGTTTTTTACCCACAACAAGAATTTTCTTCTTCTTCATCTCTGCATCTTAGCTTCCCAGACTTCTTTCAGATTCCAACTAAAACCCCACCTTTTGCTAGGAGCCTATCCCAGTGCTTCTTAATGTGAGTGCCTTCCTTCAATTTATTTTGTCTTTATCATGTTTGTTTACATGTTACCTCCCTCATTAGACTGGGATCTCTTCCAGAGCAAGGGACTGTTTTATGGTCGCTATTATTGCTGTAATAGCATGTATTTCCTAATCCCCAGTGCTTAGAACATAGTAGGCCCTTAGTAAATATGGATTACCTTCACACTGTCCTGCTTTTCACTCCCTATCTTGCTTAAGGACAGCATGACCTGGGCTATATAATATTCTACTCTGTATATTATTTTTTTTTTTTTAAAGCAATTGGGGTTAAGTAACTTGCTCAAGGTTACACGGCTAGTCATTTGATTTATGCGTGGGTGCTCATTTTCTGAGGCCGGATCTGATCTCGGGTCATCCCAACTCCGAGGCCGGCACTCTTACTCACTGCGCCACCTAGCCGCTCCTTTAGGGCAATTGGGGTTAAGTAACTTGCCCAAGGTCACACGGCTAGGTTTTTTTTTGTTTGTGCGGATTAAGTGTCGGAGGCCGGCTCCGAACTCAGGTCCTTCTGATTCCAGGGCCGGCGCTCTATTCACTGCGCCACCTAGCCGCCCCTACTCTGTATATTATAAAGGTAATTACCTCAGACCCAAAAAGTATTCATTATTTGAATATTGCTTTAATAAAATTTAATGAGAAAGTTACAAAATTCTGCATATGCTATTATAATGCTAATATATACCCTCCTCCACTGTTCTAAGAAAACATAAAGCATCAATTTTAATGTACATATATACCCATTTCATTAATTTAAATTGAAATAAATCCTTAATACAGTTTCTACAAGGCAACATATTTCTTATGATGCTATGAGAAAGTATCTGAATACCATTTCCAAGGGTAACACTTTTTAATTCTTTAAGTTTCAAATAACAGTATTAAATAAATCATTTCAGCATTGGTTCCTAAAAATCAATTCTTTTTTGGCTACTTCTCAGTTTTCTGAGTTTTCTTAGACAAATTGTTCCTTTTCAAGAAATTGGATGTATTTCTACCAGACTATGTTAAATGGATTAGAGTATATTCTGAAAAAAGAACTTTTTTATTTATGCCATTTGAGTTTTTAGGGATATGAGTAACTAATGGATTCACTTTCTATAAACATTGCTACAGGCATATTAAATATCTATAGCTTCCTAGGTTTGTGTCTCTCTTTGTGATTTGGGTACTACACTTCAGCTTTCTATGTCTTGCATATCAATACTATGTTTTTGTAACTATTGGCAGCCAAAATGTGTAAATGGAAAAAAGATTCATTTCCTAAATTTTCACTTCAGAAGAGGTGGTAGTAGATATCAGATTCCTCTGATGGGCTGGCACAGGGTTTTTTTTTTCCTTTTTGGAGGGCAATTGGGGTTAAGTAACTTGCCCAAGGTCACACGGCTAGGCTTTTTGTTTGTGTGTGTGTTAAGTGTCTGAGGCCAGATCCGAACTCAGGTCCTTCTGACTCCAGGGCCGACCCTCTACTCACTGCGCCACCTAGCCGCCCAGCATAGTTTTTTTTTTAAGAGAGCATCTTTGTTCTCTCAGAGTGCTTCCTGGCACAGTTCAACAAAACAGAAAAGGTAATTTCAAGGTTTGATTAGCATGGATCCGTTGAAGTTTGACCTATATAGCAATTCCAGACACCCTTGGTGATGAATCTGGGTGGTAGGAGGTTGGGAGACTGATGTATTGAAATATATAAGCATCATTTTGAAAGACAGCTTTGTTCTTTCTTTTCTAGAATATTATGTATATATATATTATATTATATATACTATATTATAATATTACAATATACACATAATGTAGCATATATTATATATTTAATATACATTATACTTTTTTTAAACACAGAGTAATATTTGTTGAACTTCTGTGTATTGGAATTATGAGCAAATCCTGAGATTTTCAGTTGATTGGACAGCTGAAGGTTTTGAAAGTACTAAAAAGCAAGAGAAAAGCCTCAGACACTTAATACAAAAAAAAAAAAACTAGCCATGTGACCTTGGGCAAGTCACTTAACCCCAATTGCCTTACCTTCCCCTCTCCTAAAAGAAAAAAAAAGTACTTTACAAATATTGGGGCAGCTAGGTGGTGCAGTGAATAGAGCACTAGCCCTGGACTCAGGAGGACCTGAGTTCAAATCCAGCCTCAGACACTTGACACACTTACTAGCCATGTGACTTTGGGCAAGTCATTTAACCCCAATTGCCCTCCAAAAAGAAAAAAGAAAGCAAAGGAAAGAAATGGTCAGTATTCCATTCAATTCAACAATTACATAAATGTTTGATAATTCAATTCTACTTTTAGGGAGTAACCTGGGATATCAGGAAGTTAAGTACTTAACCAGAGTCATATAGTCAATTTCTACGAAGGGCTTGAATCTGTTCCTTCAGTCTTCTTTACTGTAAAATTAGTAACATGCTTCACCAATTAAAATGTTGCAGGCTGTCTGTCTCTATCTTTCCTCTCTCTGTCCCTATCTCTTGATCTCTGTCTCTGCCTCTCTATCTCTCTCTTTCCCTATTTTCCTTTCTGTCTTGTTGGCTCTGTTGCCAACTCTCCATCTCAATGTTTCTGTGTCTGTGTCTGTCTGTCTCTGTCCCTCTGTCTCAATGTCTCTATCCTCACCTACCTTAGTTACGTGTCTCTCTGTATTTCTCCCCATGCCTGATACCCAATTCAGCATAGGTGGAAGGAAGAAATAAGTTCAAATATAGCCTCAGACATTTGCAGACTCTGTGACCCTATGCAAATTTTATCATCTATGTTTTCTTCAGTTTCTTCATCTGTAAAATGGGGATAATAACCATACCTCCCAGGGTAGTAGTGAGCATTAAATTACTTCATAATTGTAAAACATTTTACAAACTTTAAAGCATTACAGGATAGATATTTATCTTATAAGGAGCAGATAGGAGACTTTAATAAGACCCTACTATGTATCAGGCCCTATGGCAAGAACTTTACAAATATTTTATTTGACATTCACAACCACCTTATGGGGTAGGTCCTATTATTATCTTCATTCTATGGTTGAGGAAACTGAGGCAGAGAGAAGTTAAGTGACTGGTCCAGGGTCATACAATTTGTATATTTCTGAGGCCAGATTTGAGCCCAGCTCAATGTTCTATCCATTATACCCCCAAGTTACCTCTAGGGTTTCCAATATCTTCTTTCCCAATTGATCCTTTCATTCTGCTAATGAAATGGGCAAACCTTGCCAAAGATTGAAAATATTGTGATCATGTGAAACATATTTCCATGTTAGTCAAGTTGTGAAAGAAGTAAAAAGTCAAAACAAATTTGAATCTTCTATACCGTATCTATATTATACTATATCTTCAACTACTTCTCCCTTCTACTCACCAAGGCAACTTCCCTGTAGGGCCTTGTTCCAAGAGACTTCTTAGTCAGTTAGTATGCAGTAGGAGATATAAGACCAGGAACAACATCAACAACTGCATTAACAGTGATATCAGTGATAACCCCATCAACAACAGTGGAGGGGCAGTGGCATACAGATGGCAATGGAGGCAAGACAAAGTCTCAGTTCCAACAGTAACTTCCAGCTTGGAGATTGCAGTGAAATATCATTCTGATGGCCAGCCATCTCATCCAAAATGAAAGAACCTGAACCTTGCACAGAGTTCCAACTCAAGAAGTTAGACTGAAAACTTAGTAAATAGAAACTAATACACGGGAAAATACTATGAGTTAAGAGAGTAACAAAAAGGAATTCTAGAATGAGAAAATAATGACAAGATATAATATAATTTTTAATAATAATGACAAGATGCATAGTAGTCACTCAGTCAACAACATGTGTCAGGTACTAGGTATACAAAGAAAGGCAAAATGCATGATCACATTCTAGTGGGCAAGGCGATATGCCAATAACTATGTAAATATAGGATACTTAAAGTACCAGTGGAAGATCACTTCAGAGACAAAGCAGTGGGGAGGGGAGGGATCTTGTACCTCAAGTAGAAGGTAAAACTTGAGCTGTGCCTTAAAGGATGCTAAGGGAGATAAGAGGTAGAGGTGGGGAGGGAGGGTAATCACTCAATCAATAAACATTTATTAAGTGATTACTATGTGACAGGCATTGTGCTAAATTCTGGGGATACAAAAAGAGGCAAAAGAGAGTCCTTGCCCTCATTGTACTCTAATGGTGAAGACAGTATGTAAACAAACATAAACAAAGCAAGTGGTATGCAGGATAAATAAGACATAATTAAGGGGGGGGAGGGGAAGGAGTAGTGAGGCATAGGACTTGAGGAGTTGTGGAAGGCTTCTTGGAAAAGGTGGGATTTTAGTTGGGATTTAGAAGTACAGGAGGCCAGTGATCAGAGCTGGAGGGTGGGGGAAAGTTCCAGGAGTAGGGAACAGCCATTATAAAGACAGAGCTGGGAAATGGAGGGTGATGTGTGACATCAGCAAGTATATGATTGCAGTTGAATTTTAGAGTTCATGGAGGGGATTGGAAAGGTAATAAAGGATGAGCTTGCAGAGAGATTAAATGCCAGAGTCCGATAGTTCACCCCGCAGATAATTGAGAGCCACTGGAATATGTTCAGACAGATGATATAGTTAAACCTACACTTTTGGAAAATCACTTTTGCAGCTGAATGGAGGATGAATTGGAGGGGGAAGGACTTGCAGAAGGAAAACCAATTAGAAGGTCATTGCAATAGTCAAGGTGAGAGATGGTAGGTCCATGTTCTTGGGTGGTAGCCATACAAATTGGGGGAAGAAGTTTTCACAGGATATTGAGAAGTTAGAAACAAGACTTGATAGGAGATTGGTTATGAGGAAGGGGATGAGTGAGATTGAATTATTAAGGATGATGCCAGGGTTACAAGCCTAAGTAAATGGGAAGATAGTACTCTCAAGAGTAGTTGGAAATGGAAAGGCTTACATAAACTGATGCAAAGTAAAGTGAGCAGAACTGGGAGAACATTGTACGCAGTATAAGCAATGTTGTGCAATAAACTATGAAGGACTTAGCTGGTTTTAGCAACACATTAATCCAAGACAATTCCAAAGGACTCATGATGGAAAATACTGTTTATGTCCAGAGAAAAACTACTAGAGTCTGAATGCAGATCAAAACATATTATTTTCAGGGGTGGCTAGGAGGCGCAGTGAGTAGATTGTCGGCCCTGGAGTCAGAAGGACCTGAGTTCAGATCCGGTCTCAGACACTTAACACACACAAATAAAAACCTAGCCGCGTGACCTTGGGCAAGTTACTTAACCCCAACTGCCCTCCAAAAAGCAAAAAAAAAAACAAAACACATTCTTTTCACTTTCATTATTTTTTGTCTTCTTTTCTTCTGGCCTATTTCTTCTTTCACAACTTGACTAACATGAAAATGTTTCACATGATCACACATACACAACATAACCAGTTGCTTACTGTCTTAGGGAGGGGGTGGTAAGTAATGTTGGGAGAAAATTTGGAACTTAAATATTTTTAATATGCATGTTAAATTGCCTCTATATATAATTGGAAAAAATAAAATACTATAAAAAAGAGCAGTAGGAAAGGTAATAAGAAAATTGGGAAGAAGGCAAAGTTCAGGGGGGAAAGATGAGTTTTGTTTTATATATGGTAGGTTTGAGATACTGATGGGATATCCTTTTTTTTTTGGAGGGCAATTGGGGTTAAGTAACTTGCCCAAGGTCACACGGCTAGGTTTTTGTTTGTGTGTGTTAAGTGTCTGAGGCCGGATCCGAACTCAGGTCCTTCTGACTCCAGGGCCAGCACTCTACTCACTGCGCCACCTAGCCGCCCCTGGGATATCCTTTTTAACATGTCTAAAAGTTGATTGGTGATGCAGGAGAAGGGCTAAGGAAAGAGATCAGAATGCAAAGTATAATTTTGGAAATCTTCCACATGCAAATGAAGATTAAACCTAGGAGAGATGATCAGACAACCAAACAATATAGTGTAAAGGGAAAAGAGAAGAGAAGCCAGAACAGAACCCTAGGGTACAACTACAGATGCTGGATGTGACCTGGTTGAGTATCCAGCAAAGAAGACTGGGAAGGAGCAATCACAGTTAAGAGAATCAGGAGACAGCAAGCAGTGTAATGAAAACCTGGAGAGGAGAGACTATCTGGAAGAAGATGGCAACTGACAATATGAAGGACTGCAGAGAAGGATGGGGACTGAGAAAGGGCAATTAGATTTAGCAATTAAGAGATCACTGGTAACTTTAGAGAAAACAGTTTCATCTGAATTATGAGGCTGGAAAATAGAGATTGCTTTTCAGCATCCCTATATATGCTTTTCCTCCTCCTGATTAGAATACTAGGCTATTTGAAGGTAGGGAATGTATTGTTTGTATTTGTATCCTAAGGATTTTGTGCAGTGCCTAGCAAAGAATAAATACTTTAGGATGATGAATACATACATTTCATCTGTCTGTGTATCTATCTACTCAATTAAAATCAAATTTCTTGTCATTGAAATCAAGGCCCATCACAATTTGGTATAACTCTATATTTCTTTTGCCTGTGACATTTTGCATGTTTTATGCAACATATACTACTTGCTATTTGCCTGTATTTGCTCACCTTTGTGACTTTTCTGATCCCCTTCATAAGGCCTTGAATGTCCTCACTTTACCCCCAATAAATCTGTCTGTTGAATTTCTATTCATACCTTAAAGGTCAACCCCAATGAAGCCTCCTCTATGATTTCTTTTATATATAATGATTATTTTATAATGATTATTTCCCCTCTTAAATCTCCCATAGATTTTTGTACCTCTCTTGCATACTTCTCAAGTATCACTTTATATCATAGCATTTTTGCTGTGTCCCCACTATGCCATGTCCCCTGAATAGACTTTGAAGTCCATAAGTGCAGTGTTCATTTATTGTATAAATGTAGCTCTGCATCTTGAATTGGTCATGGTATTCTGTATGCAATAGCTTCTCAACACACCTCTGCCAAATTGTTTTATTAATACAATATTTTGAGCCTGTAGAATATAACTTTGTTCTGCCTAGAACACACATGGAGTCTGATCACAACACTCTTTTGGATAATTGTGGATTTCTCTTTATTTCAGGGAGATGAAATTTGACTGATTGCCTGGTTATTTTTTTTCCTGAAAACTATTTGAAACTGATATTTGAATGTTGCATGTGCAAGTTTCATTCTGCTCATGATGGGAAGTTCAGAATATAGCCTTCCTAAGTGAAGATTTACTAGCCATGTCTATCATTTAATTTAAGCCTTTAGAAAATGATCATTGGTCCTCCTGCATTTAGTGGATGTTCCCAACAATATAACCTGCAAAATATGTGGAAAACCATAGAAGAACTGTTAATACCTAATCATTTTTAAAGGACTTGCTGTATTTTATTAGATGGCTCTGATGTGGGTAATTGTTTTACTTGGTATTTATTGGATTTGATCCTGCATATGAAACCAGAAGCAGATAGCTGCTGTGTTAGTCTTGGAATGAGCTATTTGTCCCTGATTACACAAGTCTTGTTACATTAGAATTGTAGCATATTTCCCCTGAAAGGAAGAAACATGGCACATAAACCTGCCAGAGACAAGCTTATATCCTCTTCCAAGAGCACTGAGCATCCTGGTCCTGGAAGCCTGCACTGCCATCTGGGGGAGAAAAAACAAACAGAACATAGACTTCTGTGCCCAACTACAGGGACACACACACACACACACACACACACACACACACACACACACACTCAGCAGAAATTAGAAGTAATATGATTTTTCTAAGGTAAAATATATAGTCATCTAGATTACCTTTTGGTATGTTTTTCTTTATGAATTTCACACACACACACACACACACACACACACACACACACACACACACACACACACATATATATGTCCTCCTTTCCCAGACTATAAAATAACATCCTTCCATTTAAAACATTTAATCATTTTGCTCTTATGTTTTCTTAAGATGACAGAATTTTAGAACTAGAAGATAAAACTAAAGATTCCTTAGTATAATCCATTCATTTTACTGTTAAGGAAACTGGTGCCTAGAAAGAAGTGACTTGGCTTTAATGGTATGGATGGCAAAGCTAGAACTGGAACCAAGATGTCTTGATACCCAAGCTAGTGCTATTTCTTCCAGCCCTTTATTTTCCCTCCTATAATAAAATACCAAAAATATAAGTTCCTATCACAATGCCAAGAATTTATCTCATGAAAAGGACAAGTAATAATTTTTTCAAAGTCGGTTTAACACATGGCACTTTTGTCATTTTGTTACATTTCTCACACACAGTTCTGAGCCTTCCATCTCAGGGTCTTTGCACAGGCTGTCTTCCTCCCATGCTAGGAATTTAAACCCTCCTCATCTACACTCAGCTCAGATGCCACCTACCCATCTTTCCTTATAGGCCTAGCTTCCCATGCCCTCCCCCACTTTCTCTCCCTCTCTCTTTTTCAAAACTAACTTTGTATCTATTTTGTATATTCTTTTATGTATATGTATAAACTCTTTATGAATGGGGGTGTTTTATTTTTGACATTCCCCCTCCCCAGAACCTTGAGTAGTGCTAGGTACCTGGTAGGTCTTTAAAAAAACCCTTACTGATTGTCTGATTGATTGATTCACTGATGTGCCTGCCTCCTTGTTGGAAATCCTAGCAGTAATGTTTTGTGGACTGGTAAATATTTACATTAATTCAAATTGATAGATACTTACTGAATGCCAAAAGGATGCTATCATTACATAATTAAATTATCTACTCCCTGTCCTCAGAGAGCTTGCATGTTCCTCCTGGGGGAAGAGAAAAAGAACTATGCCATATACTCGAGTAAATATAACATAAGGTCAGGCACAGCACAGGGCAAAGAGACAGGATGCTACGGGAATGTTAGAGGAAAAAGAGAACACGCTCATCAGAGGTTCAAGGGAGGCTACATTGAGGCAGTTGCACCTGGGATGAGCCTTATGAAGATGATGTGATACCCATCTGTTCATCAGCAATGTTTCACTCCCACTGGGTCCAGAGCAGATGCTAGCCTGAGTGACTGTTCCCTGAAATTTATTTTTTAAACTTCTGAGTGCTACATGATCAGCTGACCATGCTATATGAACTGTGAATTACAAAGACTGCAGGCATATCCAGGGATTAAATGATTTAGCTCAATGCAATTTATAACATAGTTGTAAAACTAGCACATTTAATGATTTGCAACAAAATTCAATGCCATAACAAATTTTGTAAAGAACCATTGTTTTGAGGGGCATTGTACTTGACAGATAAACTAGAAGACCTAGGAAGCCACTGAGTTTTGTACCTATTTTATAATAGCTGCAAAATCATGTAGGGGAGAAAGGCAGGGAACAAGCCTTTATATAGCTTCTACTTCATGCCAGATACTATGCTAAACATTTTACTTTTTATTTATTTTATTTTTAATTTATGGTATAAAATAAGCATTTCCATAATACAATATAATAAAATGAAACTGCAAATCTATTATGTAAAATTTGCTTTTCCCTTTAGATATAAATAAAGCTATTATGTCAATTTCTTTTTTTTCTTATCTTCCCTCCCCTTCCCCCACCTTAGAGATGGTTACCATTAGACATAAATATGTGAATGTATGTATATTTATATATGTATGTACATGTGTATATCTGATTATACATATGTATGCATGTAAAATTATTTTATATATACTCCAATTTATCTGAGCATCTTCCTTCATATGTCCTTTGAAGTTAATTTGGATATAGCTATTGTCATTATCTCCACTTAATTAAGTGAGGAAATTGAGGCAAACAGAGGCTAAGTGACATGACTAGGGTCACATAGCTAGTAAATTTCTGAGACCAAATTTGAATTCAGGTCTTTCTGACTCCAAGCCAATGCTGTATCCACTGCTGCCTTTAATGTATTCATGAAAGGTAAATTCAATGAAAATAGGATGGAAAGGACATGCTTATTTCCATAGAAGGTGGGTTTTTTTTTTTTCCGCTTCCAGGCTTTTTAGTGACACGACTAATAATATTAAATCTCATTTTCTGCTTCCTATTAGGTGACCAACAAAATGATAGACTAGACATATTCTCCAATCCCTACAACTTCTCAAACTTTCTAAAATAGGAAATAAGTGCAAGAGATAAAGCAATTTCAACTGCTTAAATGTTGTAGGACACTAAGATCCTTAACATGGTAATAATTCTAAGAAGTAAACAACAAAAACTAATTTCTAAATCCTAATTCACTCGCCAATTCTCCCTCCCATTCCTGAGTTCATCAAGTTCCTGAAAGATTGCATAAAACAAGAAATGTATTTCAATAGAACTCAACTCCTAACTTCCCCTCCTCACAATGTCACCAGAAACAAAAGAGAGGAATCTTTCCCTGGCAAGAATAGCAGCATGGTACTACTCTTCAGTTGTAATAAAGATTAGCTATACAATAGTGGAGCAGAGAGAACTGGGACAGGATAGATGTGTGTGGCTATACAGTATTCCACTTACCCTGAGGGAAAGAGCCCAGCTCCAATTCAGGCCAGTTTTGTTCCCCTAGAAGTTACTTGGGAAAGAGACTGAGGCTGGTGAAGTATGACTTACCCAATGTGGACAGAGTTCTGAAATGGATTTGAGGTCCAGCCCCCAGGAAATCTGCCATTAGAGGAACAGGAGTCAGAAATTGAACAATAAGAATATATAAAGGGGGGGAAAGATAGAAATTGCCATTGATTTCAGGAGGAAGAAAACTCATTCAAAGGCACTGACTCTAAGCAAATAAACCAACAAGAAACATTTTCATAATAGAATGGGATATGGTCTCCAGATCAGCTAAGAGAGTACTAATATTTATGAAAAATATTTCAAGAAAAGGAAATCAATACACCATATGAGGCAAAGGGACCTGTGTGACCAAGAGAGCCTGGAACCAGAGAAAGATATTCCTAAATTATTTTGAAGATAATTGAGAATTGTGAAAAACAAAATTTATGCCCTTTACTGCAGAAATAAATGACAAAATACAGGGGAAGAGTAAACGATTCCATGGTGGTCTCAGTCAAGAGAAAGAATAACTGATTGAGAATGCAAATAAATAAAAGTAGGACAATCTAGAATAAGAGAAGCAAAAGGTTTTAAGAAAGAGCATTAAAAAACTAATGTTCACAAACAAAACATAGATCTCAAAGATAAGGTTCTTAGTAATAACTTAAAGATTATAGGTCTCTGAGAACCCAAGTCAGAAAATGAGGACACCATGATACAAGAAATAATATAAGAAAATTGTGAGAAAAAAAATTAGACCTGACCAATTTTTTTGACTTTAAAACATCTCCGTCAATAGAAATAGAAGAAAAGAAAAAAATAGAAAGATAAAAAAAGAAACAGAAAAAGATAACAAATATAAAAACCGAAAAAATATATAAGGGAGACTATTAAGGGATTTCTTTCTTTAAGTAGAGAGGGGGAAAAGGTTAAAGGGAGAAGTCAGATTGAGAAATAGGTGTGAGACATATATAAGAGTAAACCTCACAATCCCCTGTCTACAGGTGGGACTAAATTATGGATTGAAAGGGCACATAAAAAGTGAGAGTGGAGGAAGAAGAGGGCAGGGAATATTGTGTACCCTAATTAAGAGATTAACAATAAAGGAGAAAATAATTTCCATATATTCACAGAAAGATGAGAAAATATGGGAGAAGAGGAGAGGGGGCAAAAGGAGCATTTGAAATAGGGGAAAAAGAAAGGCTGCAGTATCACATCATAAGGATAGTCAATAAAGGGAGATGGAAACCCTTACAATGGGCATAATCTGCTGCATAGAATTACTTAGAGAGAAGATTCTTCATCAAGAGAAGAGGGGAATCACCTCCTGAGATCAACTACAACCCAGAAAAGTGGGAACACTTGGAACCAAATCAGGAGAAAATGACCATGGTGAAGACAAGGTCCAAAATGAACTGCATAATCAGAGATATAGGAAAATATCTACTGGGGGAAGAATCTCTATCAATTGGAGAGATTGGTGTTTCTAAAAGCAAGGCACGTGCACACACACACACACACACACACACACACACACACACACACACAGCATCCAAGAAGTAAGTTTAATAGGGTAATAAGAGAAACTATTTGGAAGACAGAATCCAAAGTAGACACCATAGAAGCTTTAATGCCAATAAGACATAGTAATAAAATACTGGTAGAACATTTTAATGCCTCTTTCTCACTTTTGAATAAGTCTAGCAGAAAAATAAATAAAAGGGAAAATATGGAATTAAACGACTCACTAAAGACAGAGCAAAAAGACTTTTAGCATCTTCTAAATAGGGCTGCTAAAGAGTTGTATTTCTCAGCAATACATGGAAGTTTTGTTTATAAATGGCAATGTATTGACTAATGTGGAAATAGGTTTTGCATGACTTCATATGTAAAACCTGTATCATTTTTTTTTACCAGGTCTGTGGGAAAGGTAGGGGACAGAGGGAGGAAGAGAATTTAGACTTGAAAATAAAAATAATTTTCTTTTAAAAATGACCATGTACTAGGTTACATAGATGTTTTTTGGTCATTTAAATCATCTCCAACTCTTCATGACCTCATTTTGGGGTTTCTTGGCAAAGAAACTAGAGTGATTTACAATTTCCTTTTCCAGTTCATTTTACAGATAGGAAACTGAAATAGACAGGAGTAAGTGAATTGCTCAGGGTCCCACAGTAAGTATCTAAGGCTGAATATGAAGTCATGAAGATGAGTCTTCCTGTTTCCAAGTCCCATGCTCTATCCACTGTGCCCCCTAGCTGTCCTACAGAAATATAGCAAACACATATTAAAAAAAATAGAAAGAATATATATGTACATTATAGACCATAATACAATAAAAATGGTTATCAGTTCATGGAGCATAAACAAAAAATACAGATCTAAATGGAAACTTTAAAATGAAATCTTAAATAAGTCAAAGAAAAAATCAAATGGTTGTATTAAAAAAAATAATAGTGATGAAACAACATAATAATATGTCCTTGATTCAGCTAAAGCAGCACTTAGGAGGAAAATCATATCCTTTCAAAATATCCATTAACAAAGTAGGAAAATAGAATGTCAGTGAACCATGTATAAACACACATACGTGTGTGTATAAAGATAAGAGAGTCAAAAAATAAACAAATATAAAATAAGTACCAAAGAGGAGATCTTAAATGTTAAAGGAGAAATAAACTGGCAACTAGAATAGCTATAAAAAAATTATCAAACTAAAAGCTTGTTTTTAAATAACAAAATTGATAATCCTTTAGGCAATCTGATTAAGAAGACAAAAAAAAAACATCAAATGAATATAGTGAAATCACAACAAAACCAGAAGAATAATCAGAATTGATTATATATATATATATATATATATATATATATATATATATATATATATATACATTTTTTTTTTTTTTTGCTTTTTGGAGGGCAATTGGGGTTAAGTAACTTGCCCAAGGTCACACGGCTACGTTTTTTTTTGTGATTATGCATTATATGATTATAAATCTAACACAAAATAGATGAATACCTTCAAAAACATAAAACCCCCAAGTGACAGAAGAATCATCTAAGAAATCCCTCATTATAACTGTGTTTTCATACCAATGTTGCAAAGATGGTCCCACATTAATAAAACAATATATTTAAAATACTAAACACAAATATCCAAAAAAACATTATTATCTCTATAAATAAAGAGCCTTTGACAAAGTATAATTCACATGATAAATATGCTAAAACTTATATGAAGTCATAGAAGCTGTACTATGCCAATATATTAAAAATGGCAATACTATAAAAATTAATTTAAAATTCTATTGCTACACCAATCATTATCAAAGAGATACTGTTTAGTACTTGATAAAATAATAACATTACCTGAGAAAATGAAGCCTCTAGAATATCAAGGAAAAGAATGAAAAGAGGTAGGGACAAAAAAGATAGCACTTCCAGACTACAAGCACATACTACAAAACAGTAGTCAACAACGATGACAACTGGTTAAGAAAAAGAGATATTAGTGAAACAGGAAACAAAAGAAAGTCAGAAACAATGGAACTCAATAGTTAGTGTTAAATAAGCTGGAATACATATTATTTAGGGAATAAAATTACTTGATTAAAAAAAACTATTGCTAAACTGGCAAGCAGTCTGACAGAAATTAGGTTTAGATCAGCATCCTACACTATATTTCATAATACATTTTGAAATGGATAGGAAAATTAATATTAAAAGCATGCTATACAAACACATAGAAGAGAAGCAGATCTGGGGTGGCTAGGTGGTGCAGTAAGAGCACTGGCCCCGGAGTTGGGAGGACCTGGGATCAGTTTCGGCCTCAGAAAATTAGCACCCACACATAAATAAATAACTAGCTGTGTAACCTTGAGCAAGTTATTTAACCCCAATTGCTTAGAAGAGAAAGAGAGAGAGAGAGAGAGAGAGAGAGAGAGAGAGAGAGAGAGTGAGAGAGTGAGAGAGAGAAAGCAGATCATATATCTTTTAAGCTGTGGGGAAGGGATGTATTCTTTGAAAAACAAATGATAGGGGACATTGCAAGAAATAAAATAGATTACTGATTACATGAAACTGAAAAGCTCAACAATACACAGTGCACATAAGATAAAAAAGGGAAGCAGCTGAGTGGGGGAAAGTACTTGTATCATATTTCTCTGATAAAGGTTTCGTATATCCATATCTATACAGTAGAGATAAATACATAGATATAATAGACATATAGGTATATATTTATATACATATACCTATATGTATATTTAAAACCTTTATCAGAGAAAGGTGATGTACAATTATCTCTTAATATACAATATAAGTTGCAGAGATTAGGGGTGTGATCCCCTATCATCTGGAAAATTTGTGTAAATTTTTTTTCTCCTTCTCTTCATAGCAGAGAAGAAGTCTGAATTGTTCTGATATTAAAGATAAAATATGATGATGTTATAAAACACTATGCATATATTCCATGCATTTTTAAGTTTCTAAACTTTTTCTGTCATCTCCTGGACTTCACTTGTTATCTGTAGTTTCTGCAAAGCTTTCCAAATATTCCCATTTGATTTCTTATGCTGACCCATGATATATCAGAACCACTATGGGGAAAGTTGTGATATGGAAAGGATAACTGTATTTGTGTATGTTTATGTATGTATATATGCATGCATGCAGATATTATTTACATGAAATATATTCCTCAAAAATAAGTTATAAAAAGTGAATTAAAAAGTTTTCAGAAGGAAAATTAGAACAGTTAGCAACTAATGATAAGAAAAATGCAAATAAAAACAATCCTGAGGATTCACCATACATTCTACAAGTTGTCAAAAATGAAAAAAAAAATGGGAATAATCAATATTGGAGGAAATGTGGGAAGATGTTAGTCACACCAATGCATTGTTAATGGAGTAGTGAATTAGTATGAATATTTTGAAAGATATTTGGAACAATGCAAATAAATTGATGGAAATGTACATTTCTTTTTTAATTTTCTTTTTTGAGGGGGAAAGGCAGGGCAATTGGGTTAAGTGACTTGCCTAAGGTCACAGGGCTAGTAAGTGTTAAGTGTCTGAGGCCAGATTTGAACTCTGGCACTCCTGTCTCTAGGACCAGTACTCTATTCACTGTGCCACCTCTCCTCCCCCCCAAAAATGTGCATGTACTTGAATCCAGAGTTTCCATTACAGATTTAGAATACACTGATTAGAAGAAAATCCCTATGTGTCTGGTTGGCTGCAAGTCAAAATATTTATAATAGCACTTTGTGTGATGGCAAAGAAACAAAGTAGATGCTCATAGATTAGGGAATGATGAAACAAAATATGATTCATGAATGTAATGGCATATTACTATGATCTAAGAAATTACTAATGTGATGAATACAGAGAAGTGTGGGAAGATCTATATGAACTGATGCAAAGTGAAGCAGTCAGGAAAAATACACACAATAAATAAAGATATATGTAGCATACATATATTACATATGTATGTATGTACTACATACTACAAAAATTTAAATAGAGAGAACAACCAACCACACACAGAAATCGAAACAGAAGATTGCAAAATTATAACCCAAAAGAAGAGATCTGAGACAGCACTTTGGGTAGGTACAGTGGCGTATATACAAGTATTATCTACTATACAAGCTTAGAGATTTTTTCAATATACTCATAAATTATGCTGTCTTATTTTTCTTCCTATTCTTTTTAAATGTCTTTCAAAATTACTTGTTATAAGAGATAACTCTTTAGGACAGTGAGAGATATTGGTTGATGATATGTCATTATTAATTTCAATGAGTGCATAAATCAAGTTGCTGCTCTTTTTATTGCTTATCACTTAAAAAAAAGAGGTGTCTACTTATCCTCAAAATACCATTAGGTATGTAAGTCTTTCCTTATTCATCTCAGCTACTAGTATTTATTAAAATCATAAAATCATTTGTGTTACTTTGCATATACTTTATAGTTGATTGTATGTGTAAATATGGCATTGCTCTTATTAGATTTGTTTCTTTAGGAGTATTAAATTTTTATATTTGTATTTTCTGGGTCTTACATGTGGTAGTCAATTAATATTTACTAAATTCAATCATATTGAATAAACAGACTAAGATACAGCCCTGAGGACCCTGCTCAGGTCCTGTGTCTCTCATGTGTACATTTAAGTCATGCTAGACAATATGGGAGATGAGACTGAAAATAACTGTTTAACACTCCAAATCCAGTTTGTTGGGAGCCACAGGAACATGAAAAAGTTGGCTCACTCCCCGCACTGAAAGAAACAAATTGTATGAAAAGTTTTATTGCCTTGATATAGAGTTCAATGTTTACCTTGTCTAGTTATTCCATTAATATGTATACTTTGACCAAGAATTACAGATAGAGAAGTTGGGCTCATCACTGAAATCAAGTCAATTAAATATGGAAAAGCCCTTAGCTTTTTCAGTGATCTCAAACTGTTTCTTCAAACCATTCTCGCTTACTTCCTGGCATTTAATACCAATATTCTTTGGTGTAGTAGACACAGACAATGCTTCACACAGAAGATAGTGTTTAAACTTAACCCAAAAAGGAGAGAAACTAATGAAAGTAATTAATTATCTCCAATGTTCTAAATAGAATTCTTCAGGATTTCTGGGAAAACATGGACAATGACCACACAGGTTAGGAAGACAAGGAAGAATTTTGACAGTTTAGTTGGAGAATACCTTCAGAGAGGACGGAGTGAAAATGAGATTTGGGGAGGGCATCAGGCAGAGGAATGAACCCCCCTATTTGGAATGGAGACTCTGGGAATTGCTTAGATTCCTAAGAAAAGAAGATGCTTTAAGTCCATTCCAAAGATTTTTGTTTGGTTTTCCTTCTCTCATTAAGTCGTTCTTCTATAAAATCATGGACTGCCTGCTTGTGTGATAAGATCAGCATTTTCCTGACTCAGTTTTCCTGACTTTTCCTAAAGAGCCTCCCATACCCTATTCCCCACCCCTTCAACCTAATTGATACCAGCTTTCTTGATGAAGCCTCCTGTTCTAAGGGCAGAAAAGGCCCCAGCCCCATATGATTGGGGCTTCTCATAGGTGAAGATTATCTGAGACCATAATACTCCCTGAGCCTTGACAGCTGGCTGGCTAGAAGCAGTTTGCAGGCAAAGACTGTGAGACTTCATTCAAAGAAGGTAACCCTGGATGGTTGTTGCATATCCTTGTTGTGTTAAGATAAAGTAATGATCCCTTACCTTTGATCCCTTCCCTCTCCCAGTGCCTTGAGGATCAGGTTTTTTTAATTTTACCTCTGCATTTCTTTCCTAAAAATATAGACAGATGGATAGTTAGATATAGATTGGAATAGTATGTGAAATTAAGTTGCCAAAAAAACCCCAAATATATATATATATATCACAGACTTTGGAGGACCTTTCTTGAAGGGAAGACAGGTCTTAGGTTAGACTGTTTATAAAAGTTGAAGACAGTTCAGCTTGTTTTGAATTTGCACTAGTCTAAAAGAAGGAGTCTCCAAGCAAGCTTTGGGTACCACATAAGGGAAGAATGAGAGTTGAATGAATAAGCATTTACATTGAGTGAGAGGAGAGAAAACAGGAGTATAGTGGTTATGGACTGGAGCAGAGACATTGCTAACGTAGTAGTTTGAGCTGTTGGTTAGAATGAAGTTCCTCTTCTCTTTGCTTTCCCCCTTCTATTACCCAGAGAATTAGACCTAATGAGAAATAATGAAAAGAAAAAGGGAAATAATGCCATGATATCTGACCAATATGCTAATAGATTTTGAAAGTATATGTAAAGTTCCATACCCCTACTCCCCATACCCTTGAAAGAAGGCAAAGAGGTCCATTTTCTCATCTCTTCTTCAGGGCCACATGTAATTATAATTACACAAAATTCAGTTCCCTTTTTTGTTGTTAATGAGAATAATATGTTCGGAATAATATATGTTGTTTTCAATTACATTGCTAGTCATAATATAAGTTGGTTCTTTTGGTTTTAATTCACCTTGAATCAATCCATGTCTTCCTATGCATCTCTGTATTCTTTTTATTGGTCATTTCTCATGGTACTATAATATAACTGATTAATTGATTGAGAGGTATGAAGAATAAAATATCCTTTTTAAAAAAATCCTATAACTATCTACCCTTAAATCGTGAGTTATTCTCTCTTTGACAATTTTTCCCTGATCATCCCTGCTGCTAACATTTTCACTTGAAATCAGCCCAACAATGTGTTTAACTGTTCCTTGACTGATCAGCATCTACTTTGTTCATCTTTTTTTTTTGAAGCTACAGACAATGCTGTTAATTAATATTTTAGTGTGTATGACACCTTTCTCTCTTTGACTTCCTTGGGATACATGTCTAACATTGGAATGTCTGGGTTGCAGGAAATGGATATTTTAGTAAATTTTATTTGTACATTTTTTTTACTACTATCCTATATCCTAGACTTTCCTCCTCTTATTCCTTTATCTTTTAAATTCTTATAGGATCTTTGAGAAACTTTCTGTAGGAAAAAGGTAATCTTTGGTCATAAGCTGTAGATGACCACACCAGACAAGATCACGTGATTACCAAGTAGCAGGATTTAGTTTTTGGACTCACGTACACACTAAGAGAGAAATATATTGGTAATATTAGCATGGACAGAAGTGCTGTCACAAGTTAGCTTTAAGGGACAGGCACTGAAGAAAAATGAGATAATGTGTTACTTTCCTTTCTAATCCAGCCACACCTATTACAAATAAAGACAGCTAAATATTCCACATAGAATTACAGAAAGTAATCAACTAATATTCTTTGGAATCTAAAGTTGTGGATATTTGAGAAAAATTGTCAAACATGAATAAATCAATCAGCACTAAAAGCCAAATATATGTGAGGCCCTGTCTTGAAAAGGAAAGATGAGGGAGAAGGTGAGAATGAGGCAAAAAAACATATATACTTACAAAGCAATAAAAAATCAATATGTTTTCAAATTTTAGGTCCACTTTACCTCATACAAGGGAAGGTGATCAATTTTGCTGGAGCATGTAGGGAGCAAAAGAGTGAGGAAACATACATCAGAATGATTATCACCCAAATGTCAAAGCTATAAGTAAATCTGAGGAAGGAATAGGCAGAAAACAGTGGTCTTGGCCTTGGAGGCCACAGAAGAAAGGAAATTGATGATATAGGGGAAAAGACTCTCTCTTATCATAGTCCTTGGGTCATTCCTGGTTCTTGAATATTGCTTGGGTTCTTTGCTGCAGTAGAAGTATCCCAAAAGATGGAGTTTGCTGCAGAACTATCTCAAATGACTGAATGAATCAAAGGCAGAGATGCTTTACATGAAATGATGATTGGAGGTGGGGAAGTGGGGTCTCACTCAGGTGCATCTCATTGTCAGTGACAGGACCGAGCCAAGATGGGGTTGGGAGTTGCTGGCAGGAAGATTCCAGATATAAAGGGAGGGGGGTTGTGAAGGGGATAATAGGCAATAGGAGGGGGCATCTCAAAACAGACAGCCCACTGCATGAAAGGACCAGTCTGCCAATAAGAAGACAGCAGATTTGCCCATTTATAACTGTAGATTGAATTAGTTTACAGAATAAGAATAGTTGATAGCTTTTGTAATTCAAAACAAGTAATAATGCCCAAATTACCATACCCTGGCTTCTGAGAGTCCCACTGATCTCACTGTCACATTCTTTTCAGACTTCATTTATTCATAGCCCATGACTAAGACCTGGGAAAGCTGTAGTCTTTTCTTAGCACAGGTCTGACGGGGTATCCCATATGGCTTCCCAAAAGAGGTGAAAAAAATCTTGAAGGTACATCCTTAAAGGACTAATTATGTCTCTCTTTCTTTATGTTTCTGGATTTCCTGTACTGGAGTTCACATTCTATGAGAATTTAAGGAAAGTTTATTGGTGCCATAGATAGTCTTGGGTACAGAAAGACCCAGGCCTCAGACTTTACAGTTTTGTGAGGCTAAGCAAGTTACTTTATATCTATTATCTATAAAATGGAGTTCATAAAGGTACCTACTTTACTAGTCTGTTTTGAAGATCGAATGGGATAAGCAATCTGAATAGTATTTTTTTTAATGTGAGAGTATAATAAATCCTAGTTATCGTGAAAGGGGAAAAATGTCTATAGTCAATAAAATCTTGTTGTTTAATCATTTTTCCATCATGTCCAACTCTTCTTGACCCATTTTATAGTTGTGCTGGTAAAGATAGTGGAGTTGTTTGCCATTTTCCCGTCCTGTTCATTTTACAGATGAGGAAACTGAGACAAACAGGGTGAAGTGGCTTGCCCAGCATCACATTGTGTGTGAGAGTTGTGGACCAGATTTGAGTTGGGAAGAGGTATCTACCTGTTTCCAAGCCCATTGCTCTATCCACTCTGCAACCTAGCTGCCCAAACAAACTTTGCTAAGAGTTAAAAAATGCACTTGAGTTTATATTTGATTTGGTGTTATACACAGGAAATCCAAGAATAGTGGGAAGGTAACTGGGGACCCCTCACTTCTTTAAAAAAATGCTTGTAGGGGTGGCTAGGTGGCACAGTGAATAGAGCGTCGGCCCTGGAGTCAGAAGGACCTGAGTTCGGTTCCGGCCTCAGACACTTACCACACACAAACAAAAACCTAGCCGTGTTTACCTTGGGCAAGTTACTTAACCCCAATGGCCCTCCAAAAAGCAAAAAAAAAACAAAAAAAAGCTTGTAAAACAATGATCTGATTTTAGATGTTCTTTCTCTGGAGCAGGAAAACCAAATCTTCCATAGGATTGGATCAAATAGCAGTCATTTAGAAGTAATTAGTCATCATGGTGACTTTGCAATAACAGTCCTAAGAAAAGCTGGTTTTTCTTCCTTCAACAATCCATTTCCTAATAAGGAATGAATTTAACATATTTAGCACTTCTCAACATTAGGTTATTACTTCCAGCCTCTGAAATTGATTATCACTAATTCATTATAACTACTTCTTTGACATATTCAACAGGTAATCCGAATACATCTATTATATATCAGGTGCTGTACTAGGCACTAACAGACAAAAATGAAATATATCCTGCCTTTGCATTATATCAGAGGAGACAACATGTACACGCATCTACAAAATAAAAGTGAGGTAATTTGGGAGCAGCTAGGTGGCACCATTGTGCACAGAGCACCAACCCTGGAGTCAGGAAGACTCTCCTGAGTTAAAATCCAGCTTCAGACACTTACTAGCTGCGTGACCCTGGACAAGACACTTGAACCCTATTTGATTCAGTTTCCTCATTTGTAAAATGATCTGGAAAAGGAAATGGCAAGCTTCTCCAGTATCTTTGCTGAAAACACCAAAGTGGTTCGTGAAGAGTCAGATATGACTGAAACAAATGAAAAGCAAAATTCACAGGGAATGCCAGGGGGGAGAAGCAACTGGGGAGAAGAGTAGAGAGAATGTAAGTAAAGGCTTTATACAGAAGGTGGCATTTAAATGGTTCTGAAGGAAAAAGGTGATTCTCAGAAGGAGGTGAAATAGAAGTACATTTCAGGCTCAGGCAGGAGAACAATCAGTGCTTGGAATCTTGCACAGTGAGTAGGTATTTTAAAATGTGTTTGGAATTGAATCATTGCTCATTGTTTTTGAGCATTAATTCCTTTCCAGAGGAGTACAGGGAATAAAATGTAGAATTTTATCTTTGTTATTGCTATTGTTGCAGATGGTAAGCCCCTAGAGGGCAGGAACAGATTTTTGATTTTGTATTTTGTATTTCCTGTACCTCACATAGAAGGTGTTTAACACATACTTGTTAAATTGAACTGAACATATTGATATATATATATATATATATATATACATATATATACATATACATATATATGTATGTATTCTGCTGCTACTCCATAATATAGACAGTCAATTAATAAATATTAACTGCCTATATGTGCTAAGTGCTAGCAGTACAAATGAGAAAACGACTGTACAGTCCAATGGGAGGAGACAGCACACAAAAACAAGCCAAAAAGGTGCTAGGTGAGGGAGGGAAGAAACCTGGTTCAGAGAGTGTGATGGGGAAGTCTAGAAGGTGGTGAAATGAGATATTTGGCTCAGAAACCTTCTCAAAAGAATGTCTTAAGAGAAATTCTTCATTTTTCATTCACTGTAATACAATGCTGATACAAATACAATATACTCAGAATCAGACTCTCTAAATATAGCTATTAGTCCTTGGGGGACAAAAAGACATCATGGGCTCATATATGAAAAATTTTCTGCTTAGATTGTTGCCAAAATAACATTGTTTTAGGGGCGGCTAGGTGGCGCAGTGAGTAGAGCGCCGGCCCTGGAGTCAGAAGGACCTGAGTTCGGATCTGGCCTCAGACACTTAACACACACAAACAAAAACCTAGCCGTGTGACCTTGGGCAAGTTACTTAACCCCAATTGCCCTCCAAAAAAAAAAATAATAATAACATTGTTTTAGAACTGGCTGTGACCTACAAAGCCATTTACTTTGCAGAGAACTCTGCACCTGGAGTGAGGAAGACCTGAGTTCAAATTTAACTTCAGATGATTAGTTTCTCTATGATCCCGGGCATGCCAATTAATTGTCTGAATTAGTTTACTCACCTGTAAAATGGGAGTAATAATAGTATTGATCTTATAGGATATTTGTGAGGATAAAATAAGTTAACATTTATAAAGTGCTTTGTAAATCATAAAGCTCTATATGTTTGCTAGCAATTATTTTGCTGGTGAAGAAACTGAGGCAAAGAAAACCTACATAACTTGTCTGTAGTCACATACCCAATAAATATCTAAAGTAGGATTTGAACTCAGGTCTTCCTGATTCCAGGTCCAGTTTATTCTCCAATATACTTTGCTCAGCTTCTTTCCTCAAGGATAATTTTTATGCAATTTCTTTATGCATAATAATCTTTATGCAATTTACCCACCAAGATTCATAATATTCTCTATGCTACTTATACCAGCCATTTAACTTTCTAATGTCCTTTGAGTTAATTCCAATCTTTATTTTTCTGTTCCTTAATTCACTAATTTATTAGCTGGGACCTTGGGCAAGTCACTTAACTCTGTTTGCCTTAGTTGTTATTGAAACTGGAATGGTTTGCCATTTCCTTCTCTGGCTCATTTGACAGGTGAGGAAATTGAGACAAATAGGGTTAAATAACTTTTCCAGGGTCACACAGCTAGTGTCTGAACCTTCCTGACTCCAGACCCAATACTCTTTCCACTATTCCATTTAGCTTCAAGATTTGCCTGAGTTCCTCATCCATCACATGAGCTGGAGAAGGAAATGGCAAATTGCTCCATTATCTTTGCCAAGAAAACCCCACATGGGGTCATGAAGAATGGGATAGGACTGAAAAAAATAACTCAACAATTCATAAGTGGGTGCCATCATTGGAAGAATATTTCTCTTGTTGTTGAAGAAAGAATCAGGTGGTGGCAAATTATCATCATTAGAAGTGTTGTTTTAGTATTATTGCCTATAGTCAGCAAGTGCTCTCTTGGTGTCTGTGATGTGCAGGTAAAGAATTCAAATAAAATAAGGAACCTCTAAGGGTTCATCAGGAAATCTAAGTGCCTTTTTTTTTTTTTGGTGAAAGGTAACATACTAAATTCAGTAACTTGAAGCACACTAAGACAGTGCCAGTGAAATTCAGTCATTTGAAAGATAGTGACTGAACTGACCATTCTGCAAAACCAAGCATATTTCAGCTTACAAGTAAGATGAAAAAAGTTCTGTAGTTCTTAAGATGCAGTGGCAAAGCAGATGATTATGCCTCTTGACAAATGTCATTTCCACTGATAAAATCATCTTAGTCATTGGTAAATGTCAAGGATTTTAGTTGCCAAAACTTTCTTTGATGGAACTTGAGTAGCTGAGTTTGCTATCAAATGTATAGAGCTTTATGATTTGCAAAGCACCTTGTAAATATTGTAAATATGAAAGAAGCTTGAGTAGCTCCTTCAGAAGCAATTGTAAGTACACAGGGATGTCTTAATGGGAGCAGTATCTGTGGTGGGGGAGGGGGGGGTAAGGGGAGGATGATTTCCATTCCCAGGGCTCCTGAGTTTATTGTTATGTTAGTGGAACTTGGTCAACAGTTGGTGTTGCGGTTGCTAAAGAAAATGTTCATTTGCCTCACAAAGGTTGTTTTTTTCTCAGTGGTAGCTACAGGGTCAGGATGGCAGTAGGGCTGTTGGTCTGTCAAAAGCACTGCCCCGATGGACTTTATAATAATTTGGAGAGACTTATATAAACTGATGTTGAGTGAGAAGAGGAGAACCAGGAGAAGTTTGTACACAATTACAGACACAATGTGTGTGTGATAACTAGTTGATAGACTGGGCTCCTCTCAGCAATGTGAGATTATAAGACAATTCCAAAAGACTCAAGATGGAAAGAGATGTCCACATCCAGAGAAAGAACTCCCGAGTCTGAATGCAGATTGAAAAAACTACTTGTTCTCTTTTTTTGTTTTATTTCTTCTTTCTTGCTGTTCACTCCATTGGTTATAATCCTTATTTACAACTTGACTAATAGAACCTATATTTGATTGCATGCCACTGTGGGGGGAGGGGGAGGAGAGGGGGAAGGGAAATTTGAAACTCAAGGAATGGTGGAACTGAATATTGTAAACTGAAAGTAAATAAATACATTTAAGTTAAAAAAAAAAGAAAGCCCTGCTCCTCCAAGGTTCTTGGGCTCAGAGTCTTTCACTATTTCCACTGAGTTTTGAGGGGAGGTAGTTCAGCAAATACTGCCTTTTCCCTCCAAGTAAGCCTAATGCAATTATAGTTGCCTCTCCATCCCATTCCTTGCAGTTCTTTAGCTAAGACAGAACCCTTAGGGGTGGCTAGGTGGCGCAGTGAACAAAGCACTAGCTCTGGAGTCAGGAGGACCTGAGTTCAACTGGACACACTTACTAGCCTTGTGACCTTGGGCAAGTCACTTAACCCAAATTGCCTTGCCTTCCCCACTCCAAAAAAAAAAAAAAAGACAGGACATTTAAAACCGAAGTTTCTAGTCTAAGCAAGAATACAACTTAAGATGGAATAATAAATAGGCTTAGATATAGGTCTAAATTTAACAAGAAGAAAACCCCACCAAATTGGGATGTAAATGACTTCAGTTTTTATCTACCCTTCCGAAAGAAGGCTTTTCAAAGCAAGATAAGATGTTTTCTTCCCAGGCAGCCTTGCCTGAGGCCATTCTATGAGTCAGACAGCTACAAAAGAGATTGGAGAAGCTATCATCTGTCTCTAGGCAGCCCTTTCTAATATGTTTGCTTTTAGGGCAAATTTAGAGAAATTTAATTGAAAAATAAAATCTACTTGAGGAAGAACATGGTTCATGAACTCATTCTACTATGGAATCCCAGTGATCATATAATATTCAGGCCTTCAAAAATTCAAATTCTTTTCAGATGCATTCTCTTGTCCATCTTTCTCATACATAGGCCCAATATGCCCGTTGGCTCCCCTTCCTAGACAGATGGATAGGAGGAGTGGGAGAAGGAAAACACTTGATCTAAATGATTAAGATATTTTCTGGCATTTAACTTTTTTTTTTTTTTTTTTGCTTCTTGGAGGGCAATTGGGGGTAAGTAACTTGCCCAAGGTCACACGGCTAGATTTTTGTTTGTGTGTGTTAAGTGAGTTAAGATCTGAGGCCAGATCTGAACTCAGGTCCTTCTGACTCCAGGGCCAGCACTCTACTCACTGGGCCACCTAGCTGCCCCTGGCATTTAACTTTTAAAATGGAATCTAGTCAGGAGACATCCTAGAAAACTTTCAAGCAATGATTCATAACCTACAATCCATAAACTTTGTGTGTGTGCGTGTGTGTGTGTGTGTACCAATATGCACATGTGAGCACACATGCAATGTGTGTGTGTAAGTGTATTTTGGTATTACCGATTTCTTTTTGTAATCCTGTGAATCTCATTTCATGCCTTTAAAATATCATCATGAGAAGTGGTCCATAGGCTACCCAAGAGGAGCCAAGACATGAAAAAGGTAAAGAGCCTTTTCTTTAGAGAGAAGTATACACTATGTGTGAGGGAAGGAGGAACAGGTTGGCTCCTCTTGCTAGACAGAAGATTTACTAGACAAACCTGAGCCCTACTGAGGATCCATAACAGAATTTATATTTATGGCACCCTACTATTTTGGATTTCATCATATTTTGCTCTTTTCATACAGGAAAAACTTAATTGCTCTAGATCGTTATATATAAGTTTGCAGACATAAGGCATTCATGAAGAACAATAAGAAAAATTCTTTAAAAAAGACCGTTACAAATGTATGTATATGTACACGGATATGCATGCACACAATGTTGGTGTGCTTTTAGAGAACATTGAGAAACATAATCTAGAATGAGAAAGGGGGGACCCAAGGTGTAATAGAATAATTGTGTTCTTCCTTGGTCAGTTGACCCTGGATAATTATATTCAATTCTGGGCACCACATTTGATGTGGTAATGCTGGTCATCCCGAACCTTTCAGAATAAAGGGAAGCATAATAGTGAGGGGATTTGAAAGCATATTGTATGAAAAATGGTTGAAGAAACTTGAGTATGTTTAGCCTGGAGAAAAATGAGGGGAACTGGGAGGATTCTTACTGAATTCAATGTTTTGAAAGACCATCATATGGAAAAGTAGAAATAAACTCAGTGGGTAAAAATTAAATGAAATACATTATGACTCAGAGTAAGTGGGGAAAATGCCAGATTTGTAGTTCAAAGATGTGAATCTGAATGTCTACACTTCTGCTTACTAGCCGTGTGATCATGGGAAAGGCATTTCAATTCTCTGTTCTTTATCATGTGGTAAGCAGTAGTTGGACATGAAAGCTGTATGAGTGGACCGGGAAGAAATTATGATACATGAATCAATCTTCTAGCAGCTGTGTGCAAAGTGGAATGCAGTGGGGGGAAGCGGGGAGACAGCAAATTGGTGAATGCAGACTACCAAACATGAGCGCAGTGGGGCTATAGTGAGTATGGTGGCAATGAAAATAGAGATGAAGGACTACTCAATAAAACATATTAATGGACCCAATACTGGGAATGAAAGAGAAAGACAAATTAAGGTGACTTATTAAATTAAGACTTCAGTGTTTGAGATCACGTGGTTGGGAAAAGGTTGGTATCACTATGTCAGGGATTTTTTCTTTTGGTAGGAGGGAGGAGAAGGGAAGGAATGAGGTATAAAGAACAGAATTATATTGAAGGAGCTGAATTAGAAATCAGTAAATATGGTTTTAAATCCCTGAACTATTACTCTTTATCAAAACATTCCTAGTGAATAAATCACTTATGAAAATCTTTAATTTCCAAATACAAAATATGTGGTTCAAGGGCTCTTAAAGTGAGGATAGTCAAATGATATCAGGAACCTTCAGTATTAACCTGAGAAAATAATTGGCCAAGTAATAAAAAGGGTTGTAAATGAAGGTAAATGGACAGTCCGCACCTTTAACATTACAATATACTTATTTTCTTCTATATAAATTTGCCACAAGCTTTGAGACAATATTACATATTTTGTCTCTAACAGAAAACTATCACATTACCAGGGAACCTATATTAGCTCAATATTTATTCTTTGAAAACCAAAAAAAGTGGTATAGACCTGCACAATGCCTGGCACATAGTAGGTACTTAATGTTTATTTGAGCATAGAAGAATCAATTTTGACTTCCTAAATTGAAATGTTGAAACTCTATCATCATAATATTTTTGTCTTATTTGTTGTTTTTGTTTTTTGGAGTAAAGAAATTACAGATTCTTTCCTCCAATGTAGATCAGTACCTACTGTACCCTGTGTAGTCTTAAAGAATTGTCTGGCGGGGGGTCAATGAATGTCTATGTAACTTGCCTGGACTAACATAACCAGAACACAGAACATGTCAGTAGTGGCTTTAAACTTACATCTTCCTGACTCCAAGGTTGGCTTTCTATCCATTGTGTCATGGTATGCATCAATATACATAGAAACTATTCTCTTACAAATGTGTGTGTGTGTGTGTGTATTCTAGTTCTCCCTATTTATTGTAAGCTTTTTAAGAACAGGGATCATTTTTTTTTTTTGTGAATCCTTATCAGATAGCACCATCATTGGCACAGAACAACACTTAATAAATGTTTGGAGATTTAATTCATCATCAAGAACATTTCATAAATTTCCTCATTGATGTTCAGAACAGTCATGTAAGGCAAATAAGGCAGATATAATTATTGCTGATTTACAAATGAGGTAAATGAGGCTCAGAAATGTTAAGCGATTTTTAAAAATGCCCACAGCTAGAAGACTCTAATCACAGATCGCTTTTTAAAGCTTCCCATGAAAGAAGATCCTGAATATAAGTATTGACTTAATACCTTTTCCACCTTTATTGAAAATAAATACTACCCAATTCTTTATTAATTATAATATTGCTTTTTGATGAGTGCAAGATGACATTAAATTTTAATTTAAAACAAACTCCAGTCACTGTATCAGGATGTAAATTACTGAAATAGCTATCTTACTTTTAGTTTGAGAGTATGTAATTCAAATAAAAAAAAGTTAAGTGTTAAGCAAATATCCTGCATACCAGTGTTAAGATAGTTGAGATAATTTTAAGTAAAGCATAGAGAATTCCCTTCCCCCTCCAAAACAAATCTGCTTATACTTTGTCAGGGCTTAAGAATGTGACACAAAGCAATCTAAATACACAGCAAATTTACTTGTTATACAATTTATTAATAATGAGGATATAAATAATTATTGTAATATTTTGTTGTTCAGTTGGTGCCATTGTATGAATTTTTGTGACCAAATTTGAGGGTTTCTTGGCAAAGATACTGAAGTGATTTGCCATTTCCTTCTCCAGCTCATTTTACAGATGAGAAGCTGAGGCAAACAGGGTTGAGTGACTTGACCAGGGTCACATGCCTAGTAAATGTCTGAGGTCAGATTTGAACTCAGGAGATGAATCTTTTTGACTTCAGGCTTAGTGCTCTATACACTGTGCACCATAGCTGTGGATGGAGCACTGGGTTTGGAATCAGGAAGACTTATGGGTTCAAACGTGGCCTTAGATGCTTACTAGGGAAAAGAAAATGGCAAAGGATAAGATAGATAATATCATGGAAATAATGAACAAACTTTGAGAGTTGGGGAAGATGGAGCTGGCATGCTCTGGTCCATGGGGTCATGAGGAATAGAACACAACTGAGGAACTGAATAATAACAAACTTTGGTAGAATTATCTTATTTTTTTTCTAATTATTGGCTTGGCCTATCCACAATCAATGGATTTCCTCTTTCTATCTTCATATTGGATTTTGTTGGTAGTATATAGAGATGTTCATCCTCTATGTGTGCTTATTGTATATCACAGAATTGCTAAAGCTATTAATTGTTTCAACTAGTTTTTTTAGTTGCATTTCTATGGTTCTCTAAGTATATAATCATATCATCAGCAAAGAGTGACAGTTTCCTTCCCCCCTTATTTGCTATTTCTATTTCTTCAATTTCTTTTTCTTGTCTTATTGATGTAGTTAGCATTTCTAGTACAATAGTGAATAATAGTGTTGATAATAGGCATCCTTCCTTCACTCCTGATCTTATTGGAAGATTTCTTGTTAATCCCCATTATGGGTAATGCTTGCTCTTGGTTTTAGATGGATGCTACACAACATTTTTTTTAAAAAGCTCTGTTGATTGCTGTGTTTTCTAGTCTTTTTTAAAAATAGGAATGGGTGTTGTATTTTGTTAAAGGCATTTTTCCTGTATCTACTGATATAATCTTTTGGGGTTTGTCATTTTTATTGATATGGTTAATTATTCTGATAGTTTTTTTTTTCTTCTGATATTGAGCAAGTCCTGCAATCTTGGTAGAAATCCAACCTTGTCATGGTGTATAATCTTGGTGATATATTGGTATAATCTCCTTGCTAGCATTTTATTAAAAAATGGCCTTGTACCAATATTCATTCAGGAAATTGGTATATATTTTTCATTATTTTTGCCCTCCCTTGTTTAGATATCAAAGTCATATTTGTTTCAAAAGTGAAATTTGATAGGACTCCTTTACCTATTTCAAATATTCTGTATAGTACTAGAATTAATTGTTTCTTAAATATTTTATATAATTCACTTGCAAATCCATCAGATCTGGGATTGTTCAATTTATTTTTCTAAGATATGATTAAGTATGGTTAAGTAGTCTATTTCCTATAGTTCATTTGGGCAATTTATATTTTTGTAAATATTACTTTCATTTAAATTGTCAATTTTACCATCAGAGAATTAGGCAAAATAACTCCTAATAGTTGTTTTCATGTTAATTATTAATCATATTTTTAACAGAAGGAAAAGTCAATAATTATAGAATAACATTTTATCCATAAACCTGAAATGTACTCGGTCACCAAAGTACACAATGCCTGTGATGGAAAGTAGATAAAAATTCAACTGCCATTTTGCTGGAAAACATATTTAGGCAATACAAATTCAGAAAAACCCACAGCTACAGAGTTTAGGGAACATATACCCTCAGGACAACTTATAACTCTTTAATAAGGGGTTGGGTAGCGTTCACTGCTAAGTGTGGTGTTGGAATGCAGTGAGTAACTGCTCCTAAATTGGGGAGCTTAATTCTTGTGCTATTCCACTGATAAGCTGGGTTGCTTCTTGGCTCATACTGGTAATCCATGCTGTTCCCCGTGCTTGGAAGGACTTGGCCAACCCTATTCATTTCTGATGTAAAGTTGTCCTCTTTCAAAAAAACGTAGAAATCTTTAGCCTGGGATTTGCAAAACAATTTCAGTTTTGTTTCCTTGGCCGAACTCCCAGGTAGCAGGTGGCAATGCAGAGAGAGGTATACTTTTTTTTTGTTGTTGTTGTTATTAATCAGTTTTTTTTTCCAGACAGCAGGTGGCAGTGCAGAGAAAGGTGAAAGCTTCTTTTTTTCTTTCTTTCTTTCCTACCAGGGCTGAGGTCTATTTTAGAACCTTCTTTGTGATTTAAATTGATGTCCCTTCAGTGAGAGATATCTTGATGATTAACAAAATCCTCATTTGTGAGAGGTAAATGAGTAGTCAATATGTATCTGTCTAGTCACCTCACAATCTTTTATTAAAAGGTTCCAGAGCTCTTAATTCCAAAATTCACCTCCTAACAGCATGCAAACTAGATGTTGGAAAACAACACTGTGGCCATCAGTAATTGATTTAAGTGCCAGGCAACATGATGTGTAATAGGGCTGCACAGAAAGGAATTGGAGAAAATGATGCAAAAACAGAGGAGAAATGATATTGTAAAGATAGAATTGACAAGACTGCATAGGTCTTTGCATGGTTGAAAGGGATGAGGGAGGAGATCAGTCAAAAGATAAGTTTCTAACCTTGGTGACTGTGAGTTTAATAGTGTCTTAAACAGAAATAGAAAGTTATGTGTGTGTATACACATATATGTGTCTATATTAATACACATATGTTATACATCTATATTTAGAATAATAGGGGAGAGATTTGATATGCTAAGCTGAAGAATAATAAATGCATAGTAGATTTGCATTTCCATGTGCAATCATCCTTTTTTTTTTTTTGCTTTTTGCTTTTTGGAGGGCAATTGGGGTTAAGTAACTTGCCCAGGACCACATGGCTAGGTTTTTATTTGTGTGTGTGTTAAGTGTCTGAGGTCGAATCTGAACTCAGGTCCTTCTGACTCCAGGGCCTACGCTCTACTCACTGTGCCACCTAGCCACCCCAATCATCCTTTTTCTTACACCATGTTATGGAAATGCTGTGCCACAAATTAAAAAAAATAAATAAAAGAGAATATGTTGAGCTCAGAGTGACAGGTTTAAGAGTTATTTTAATAGAGGTACCATTAAGGCCACGAGAGGGGATGAGATGAAAAAAGAATACAGATAAATGAGGGAAGATGCTGAGAATGTCTGATCCTTGGGAAGTTGGAGGAAGAAAATGAAACTGGACAGGAGACTAAAGAGAGATTTCATGTAAGAGAACAGGAAAGAGCACACCATGAAAGTAAAGGGAGAACAGTATAAAGCAGAACTGGGGGTGACTACAGTCTCTAATTCTACGTGAAAGGGAAGGAAAAATATGTAACAACGAAAGCTTAAAAGAACAAACACCAAAAAAAAAAAAAAACCCAAACTCTTGCATTTTACTTGGCATGGGGAACTTCTATCAAGAAACTTGCTTGTTCTGCTTTGCTTTGGCACTTTATCTGTCATTGATAGTCTTAGAGTTGCTTGAAGCATTGAAAGATTAAGTGATTGCTTAGTGTCACATGTGGGCAAAAAGTGGCAGATTTTGTTGTGTCTGATCCTCCCTGATCCTCTCTTCCACCAGAATTTTGACCTCTTGCTCCAGGGACTCCCTGGGCTTTGTGAGCTTTTAAATAGTCTGGCCTAAAGCTAGGCTTCCCATCACCTCACAATCTCTCTTCCCAATATCTTCCCTTTTCCCATTTCTAGCTTTTGAATGAGTTGATTTTGCCCATTATTTAAGGATGGGGACAATATTGCTTTTTTATATTAGGTTTTTTGTGTATCTTTTCATTGCTGTTGTTCAGTCTTTTCAGTTATGTCTGACTCTTCATGACCCAATTTGGGGTTTTCTTGGCAAAGATACTGGAGTGGTTTGGCGTTTCCTTCTCCAACTCATTTTAAATATGAGGAAACTGAAGCAAAACCAGAGTAAGTGACTTGCGCATGTTTACACAGCTAGGAAATGTCACAGGCCAGATTTGAACTCAAGTCTTCTGACTCCAGGCTCTGTACTCTATCCGCTGAACTACCTAGCTTTAATATATAGTATTTAATACATTTTATGTTAGTTATTTACCAATTCATACCATGCTGTCTTTCAAAGCTATTAGATGAGAATTAAGTTTAGAGAATTTAGAGGTAAGAATTTTATTAGAGGAATAGGGGAATGAAGCCTAATTGCAAGGAGTTGAAAGAATAAGGTTAAAGCTTTTTGAAAGTTCCCAATGCAGGAGAAAAGGGAAGATACAGGACAAAACTTGAATGAATGGAAGGGACAAGGGAAACAATTTTCTAACAGGATAGACCTGACCAAGGTGGTAAGTCGAGAAGATAGATGGTAGATAGGGAGGCACAGAAGAGGAGATTAAAAAAAAAAAAAGATTATCAATGTGGAAATTTCCTGGAGGTATTGGGAGGGGATGAGGGAATGGGATTTTAAAAAAGTGGGGAGGAGGAAGACCACGGAATAAAAGTAAATGGATCAAGACAGAAGTCTGGAGGTCCTGAAGAAGGGATTTATGAAACTATGGTGAATTTCTCCCATACTTTTAGGAAAGAATCAAGATTATTTGAAAGAAAAATATGGAGGATTATTGAGAAAGAAAAATTAGGGTTAGGGTTATTATTATAACCCTATACTACATATATTATTATTATATTATATTATTAGGTTAAGGGACATTCTTTGACATGTGACAGAAAGTCAATAAGAAGTGAATAAAACCATTAATTAGTGAGGACAGAAATGGGTAATGATCACTTTAAAGTATTTCTCACTTAAGACTCATAATTTGGTCAGGTAGACTTTGCATATCCTATCCTTTTCTTAAAAAATAAAGCTGTGAGAAATTATGTAGCTTGCTCAGAATTCTTTTTTTTTTTCTTTTTGCAGGGGGGAAGATAGGGCAACTGGTGTTAAATGACTTGCCCAAGGTCACAGGGCTAGTTTTATGTTAAGTGTCTGAGAACAGATTTGAACTTGCATCCTCCTGATTCCAGAGCCAATGCTTTATTCACTGCGCCACCTAACAGCCCCTCTCAGAATTCTTAATATCAAAAATAAGATCAACTTGTGTTTTCTGTGTATTCATTCAATGTTCTTTCTGATATAGCAGTATTTCATTTATGTTATTAGAAAATAAATTAGCAACTTAAGTTTCTATTTTTTCTAATGACATTTCCTTACTACTTTTATTAAATTGTACTCTATTTTATTAATATGTATTCCATCTACTGCAGAATACTTTAGAAGTCTGTCACTGTGACTGACAGATTGATCAAAGTAGTTTATTTTGTAGAAGGAAATAATTTAGATTTCTACCCTAAGTATTAAAGGAAACATCATTCTTTTTTTTTAATTCTGTCTAATAGGAATAATATATTCAAATTAAAAGAGGAAGTTGGGCAATCACTCTGAAATATTTGTGTGATGCTAACCAATTGGCTTAGTCAATTCTAATACTGCCTTGTTTTCACATCTATAGAACTTTGTTGTTTTCTACAATTATATTCTCCTTAATTTTTCTGCCATTCTATATTAGTGTATCTAAAAATGATATTTTAAAACTGGCAAACAAGTATTGTTCTTGGTCAGTTAGCTAGGGTATGAGGCATTTTCTAGATTCTTTGAGCCTCTCCATTGTGCTGATTGCTTTATATTTGAATACTGTAGAAAACTGTTACAGTTCGTGTCTACCTTGACACTTCCACCATTTTTGAGCATTGGAAGCTTGGTTAATATAGTCTAATTGTTGAAATTAGTAAGTTGCTTTGATGAGTCTGTTTGGAACTGCTATAATTTGATTATGAAGGCTAATAAAGGTGGACTCCCCCACCCGCTTCTGTCCCTTTCTGAGGAATCTGGGCCACTTCTGATGAACCATTTACATTCTGACACAGTTCTGAAGGGCTTCATAATTTCAGAATACACAGAAATCTCTGGGTCAAATCAACATGTATTATTAAGCATTTTTAATGTACCTGGCAAGATGGTAAACATTGGGAATACAAATGTAAGCAGAAAAATAGTTCTCTTCAAAGAGATTATATTCTCATTGGGTGAGGGGAGAGGATATAACCCAAAAAAGGGAGGGGAAAGCTGGGTCTAGGGTAGAGATGAAGTTACCTATTAGAGTATTGTGGAGTATATCCAGTAGACTTGGAAGCATAACATGGAGAGGAATGAAGGCTTGAAAGTCCTGGACATAATTAAAATGGATTCTCTGGGAGGGACCAGGGAATCAGAAGGAAAGACCAAAAGGGCAAAGGGTACTTCTGATCTTAGGAAGCATGAAAAGCTTCATACTTCCAAAATGAATACAAATCCCTGGGTTCTTCTATGGTTTCCTGCCTCTCTCAGGTGCAACTCATGTTGGGAAGGGTGTCATACCATGAGTCTAAAGGGAACAAATCTCCCTTTCTCTTTCACTCTCCCCACTCCTTTCCACTCTCCTGAATGTTTAAACCAAACCTCCCACTGCAAATTTCAAGGAGAGGTAGGAAAGCATGCCCCTCCCCTCCCCTGTTAGACTGGCAACAACTACTCTAATGTAGCCCCTAGAATAGACACCCACATAGAGTAGCCTGAAATGGGAATGCCTAGCCTCTCACTTTTGAGTTTCCTTGACCAGAGGAATATAGTGTTCTAATAAATGAGGATCCCTTTTGTTCTCATTTTGGGAGTCTAGTCCTCTTTTGATGGACCATATACATTCTAGCTCAGTTCTGAAATGCTTTGTAATTTCAGAAAAAAACAAAAACAAAACACAGTTCTTTTCAGTTAGATTACACTCTAATTGGGGAAAGGAGAGAATACAACCCACAATGCAGAAAACTCGAGGTCAAGTCAGTAAGCATTATTAAGCACTTATTATGTACTTTCCAGTCTTTGAGATAATTCTGTGACTTTGAGAGTTTAGGAGCATCTGAGTCTCTCAGAGATTGTAGGTTGTAGTATGTGAGTTACCTTCAAACTACACCAAGTTATCTTAAAGGAAAAGATGAATACTAATGGTAAGAGGTCATGTACTATTCTGGCTTGCTAGAATGTAGAACTTTGAAGGAATTTTCCAAACAGTTTAGGACAAATGTAAGTGTGAATTGTGCAGTAACAATACCCCAGAGTGCTTCCTTTTTACTGTTTTATGTAGTTATGTTATTTTTGTATCTTTATCAGTGGATATTTATGAATCTTTGGTTTTCAAAGCATTGCTTTCATATAAAAGACATAAATAGCTGTCCTATACCTTATTTTCACTACACATTCAGTACCATTCTATTCCAGTTCTTCAAAGGGACCTTAGATTTAATTTATTCTCTCAGGGACCCGGGACTGGGAAAGTAAAGTACTAGAGGGTGAGGGAAATGTGCTAAGCCCTGTCTTTAAGATTCCCTAGGACTGAATATGGTTCTAATATATAGGTCAATGCCTAGGGGCTCTTTTTGAGGAAGAAGCCAAAGACCCAATCTCCCTGGATCCCACAATAGTTTTCTTTTATGTTATTATAATTGCTTGAAGAAATATTTAATTTTAATTCATTCTAATTTGCAGTTTTGACTTGTTTAAGCTAGTCTAATTAGTAATATAATCACTAATTCAGAAAAAGATTTTTGGTGTTTATTTTTAGATTAAATAATCTTTTTTTTTTTTTGGTAAATTTAGTGAGACACCATTTCTGGAAACTTGTGAATTTCTTTTTGAAAATACCAGTGAATAGAGCACTGGCCCTGGAGTCAGGAGGACCTGTTCAAATCTGGCCTCAGACACTTCGCTCAAGTCACTTAACCCCAATTGTCCCTCCAAAAAGCAAAAAAAAAAAAAAAGAAAGAAAGAAAGAAAAGAAAAGAAAAATATTCTATTCACAATGTATATGTGTGAAGTTTCTGAGACATTTGTGAATTTTTTACATATGATTTTTTTATATTAACTTCCCTTTACCTTTGCTATATTGAAGACATTGAATATCATTTTGTAGAGTGACTTGGTTTAGAGTTCTTGTCTGATTCACCTAGCAGGTTAGTGGCAAAGTTGAGATTAAAACCAGATCTCAGGAAATTCAGGCAAAAATTGTTAATACGACACTGTGCTCCCTGGGTGTATAGAGAAGAAGGATAAGAACAAATTCTGGTGAGATTTTTGTTTTTCTATCTTTAATTACATCTATGATGAGTATGTTAATCATTCATTTAGGTAAAAATGTTCTTATTGTTCTTTGTTCTTCATTACTTAGTCCAGTACTTTGTGTATGCCCTGGCATCTAAGTTCCTTGAGGTCAGTGACTGTTTCCTTTTTGTCTTTCTATCTAACTTAACAAAGTGTTTCACAAATCAGTAATAAAAAAAACCTTTTTGATGAATTTATTGTAAGTTCTTAATGTTCCAGGTCTTCATTTCTTTACTTCAAGGGAGAAGAATATTACATTAAAATTCTCAAAGCAGTATCAAAGAAAAAGATTTGACAGAAAACTTGTCCATGGAATAGGTAAACTGATTCCTGGTAATGTACTTATTTCATAGGGAAGTTTAAAAAATTATCAGATACACACACACACACACACACACACACACACACACACACACACACACCCCTACACATCTGTAAAGCCAAGCACAGGCAGCTTTCCAGAGGACTGCTGCTGTGAACACTTCAAGGTTCTGATTACATAGCATAGTGAACTCTCTATTTATTCAGTAACAAACTAATACAAAACATTTACAGAAACCAAAGTACAGCATTCACAATGTTATGATGTAACAACTTATCACCAAAGTGGCCACATAATTTTAAGCAAAAGATTTCATTCAGTAAGCACTTAACTCAATCATCCTTAAGGAGTAATCCTCCTTAAGGGCCACAAAGAAAAAAGGTAAAGTTCTCCACCCATAGGCCACAGTAAATCATAATCTTCTCGTTATGTACTAAGTACCCAAGAAAAGGTCTTTTTGTCTTGACTTGACGTTGGCATTCAGATTCCATGGTCCCTCTTCCATGGTTCCAGCTCCTGCCTGATCTACCCGACTGTCACTTGGATTCAAAGGCAGGCAGCTCTCAGCTCATTGTCCAACTCCTCATCCAGTTCCCATTCCTATTGAAGCTCACAGTGTCCAGTCCACCTCAAGTTCTTCACAGTTCCTGTTTCTAGGATGACAATGCTTAACAGAGCCAAAGTAACATTCACGCACATTGCCAGCACCATCATCAATTCACTATCTGCCTGTAAAATCAACAGAGACCCACAAACAAAATATAAGAAGTCAACACAAATCAAAATAGAAATCAACATAGACCAACAAATAAGGTCTGAGAGGTCAACACAAATCATCAGCAAAGTCCCAGGACCTCCAAAACCCTCCTCCAGGACTTCTGTAAACAGACAACCAGAAAATCCTCTTTCAGGGTTTCCAGTAAGGTCCCAGGGCTTTTGTACAAAGTATCACATACAAAAATCAACACAGACAGAACAGACAAACCGAGTGCCAGGACACCACAAGTTTTTTCCTTCTCAACACTGTCACCACAAGAGTTTTCTTCTCAGTTCTCCTACTACAAGTTCTCTTCTCAGTTCTTCTTCGTTCTTATTTCCCAGCTTTGGCTTCTCCTTATATATGGTCATTAGCTCCTCCCCCTCCTGTTGCCTTAGCAACAGGGGTTCACAAGTTGTGGGGTTCACAAGTTCTGTTTCTTAACAAAGACTTGATATAATCATGGTCAAGGCTTAAAAGAAATTTGAACTGAAACAAAGTGTTAAGTTCTTCTTTGCTTGCCATTACAACACTTATGTGCAGGATAGAGGTTATATAACTCTAATAATGCAAATGAGAATCCCTACTTAAATACTTTTGGGTTCTGATAAAAATCAAAGCATATTTAAAAGACAATACCAATTAATGCATTCCATAGGTCTTTACTAGTAAGATTTTGGGACTTAAATTCCTATCATAATTATAGTAAAATTTCTTATTTTATTGTTATTATAAAAAGTATCATACTTTGTAATTTATTTTTTTACAGCAAATAATGTATTGATATATCCTGAACAAATTTAACTGAAATAAAGCCTAAATCTTTCACTTCTCTATTGAGAGAAGGGAGCTATAATTTCCTCAATTATGATTCAGGATCTATACTGGTTTTAGCATTTGATCTGAAATTACCTGCCTTTTAGTGTCATTTTTATTAACATTATTGTAGTTTGTTTTGGCTCTACCTTCTTTGCTCTGCTCAATTTTTTGCTTTAGTTCATTCATGTATGTCTCCCTAAGACTTGTATATTTTCATTACATGGTTAACAACATACATTTTTATTCTACTTCCTCTATTCTTGCACAAAGTGGTTAAATTTCATACACACCTTAAATGAAAGACTTCAACCTATTCTTTACTTTTCTCCATTTTAGTGGCCTTCACTTAAATTAATAATAAGCACGATGTAATCTTTGATGATTCCATTTTCAAAATCTCAAACTCTGAAATTCCCCCTTGATCATAATTTCTTCTTCTACCTCTTCCACTTGAACTAGATGATCACATTTACATTCTATTAATTTATACTTGGATAGGTGAAACCTAAAATCATGGTCATAATCACCATCAAAAAACCTCTTTGTAATATTGGTTACATTTCCTCAAGTAATTAAAAATGTATATTTAAAATTTTAATTTTCAAATTTCTTCCTGTGTATGTGAGCAAACATTGTTGAAAATGGAAAAATAATGCACAGAGTGTCCATACTTGGAGATTTATCTGGATCTATTATCTCAATGACATAAGTAATACTCTAATTGTTGTAGACAGTAATCCATCCATTCTTTCTTATCCTTTGTGATTCTCATCTAGTTCTTTCATGACTCCTCCAAAGATAATTTATCTAATGTTTTAGAGGCTGTACCTGCATTTCTTTCATGTCTTGAATGTATGTACATACCTATTACCTTTTGCAACTTTTTCATAGTTGACTCACTCCTCTTTCTATTTATTTAACTCAGAAATCACTTATCAAGTACCTCCTAAGTGTCATATACCATTTTATGTGACAGGAATACAAAGAAAAAATATTTCTTAGTATCATGGAATCTAAAATCAATAGTATGCTGGTAAATGTTTAATTACCAGAATGAATGATGCACATAAGTTTAATCTTCGTTATTAATGTTTTCTCCAATATTTAATTGAGTCTAGACAGTCAAAAAAGCAATAAATTAAGCTCTGATTTAAAGTATTTGCTAGTTTCTCAGGTGTAATTGCTCATACTAAAAACTTAAAAATTGGCTCTAATAAGGCACTGAGAGCTTGTCTCAGAACATTCCTGCTTATTATCTACTGGAGAAAAAGAATGGACACAATTAAGTTAAAGATGTTTGAGGTAAAAACAAGGGCCTTGTGGAGGAGAAAGACCTTGGTCCTAGTCATGGAAAAAGTTAATGAATTCTATGTGGCAGAACTGATGGAGTGATTTCCAAGCACAGGAAAAAGATTTCGTGTTTGTGATAATGTTTTCTATGCCATTTCTCTTAAACAGAACAGTAACTAGTTTTTTTGTTGTTGTTGTTGTTGTTTTTTCCTTAAAAGGCATTAAAATTATTGTCAAAACTTAATTGACATAAAGGATTAAGCCTAAGACCACTGATAGAGATTGCTACTAGTCTCTTCATGGCATCTTATACTTTTTTCCATTCCTGACCCCTTCATCACTTCTTAAACTCTTGGTCATGAACCATAGATGAAGAAATGTTGGATACAGGATCACCCACTTAGGAGGCAGGAGTGGCTCCTCCTTCAGGTTTGACCAGTTGACCTACATGGTCAGCACAGAGATAGGAAAGTTGCTTAGTACAGTTTCTTTGTTCTTGCCATGCTATGGCTAAGTAATCATGCTTTTGTTAACCATTAGCTGATATACAAAGGTCTCACTTCATTTTATTTCCAAACATGAAGCAACAGCTTAGACTTTCATAGACCTGGTGTAAAATAACAGATTACCATTATTAATAAGCTATATGCCATTTACATATACCCTGAATAATTCTAGCTCACTGCAAAGGAATTACAATCACCTGCAATGGTTTTTCTTTTGATCCCATGCTATTTATAGCCCAATGGCATCATTTGAAAGAGATGGATTTTTACAATTATAAAAAGATTACCAACACTTTTTAAAAAATGTAGAGAACTTTAAAACAAAAGAAAAATGTCAAATGTTGGAGAGGATGTATAAAAATCAGTACACTAATGCACTGTTGGTGGAGTACTGAAATAATACAACCATTTTGGAGAACAATTTGGAACTCTGCCCAAAGGTTTATTAAGCTGTAATATCCCCTTTGACCTCACAATATTGCTACTAGGTCTGTATCAGAGACAGCAAAAGAAAAAGTCTATGTATAAAAAAAGGTGATTTTTTTTTTGGTGTAATGGCAAAGAATTGGACATTGAGGGAATGCCCATCAGTTGGGAAATGGCTGAAAAAGTTGTCCCATCTATTGTGCTATAAGAGATGACAAGTAGGTGTTTAATAGGAATCTATGTATAGGGACTATAACAGATTGGATGCCATATTGGGGAGTGAATGGGGAGAAAATTTAAAATCTTATGGAAGTGAATGTCGAAAACTAAAAATAAATAAATTAATTAATTAATGGAAAAGCAGAGAGTATTCACAAAAACTGGGAAAGGCTTAGATGAATTGAAGTAAATGAGAAGAACCAGGAGAAATCAGACACAGTTAACAGCAATGTTGTAAAGGATGATCAAATGTAAAACAATAGCAACCTTAGCTAATCTGATTAAGACAATGATCCAAGACAATTTTGAAGGGCTTACGATGAAATATGTTATCCACCTCCACCAAAAGAACCGAAGAAGTCTGAATGTATATTAAAGAATACTTTTTAAAAACCATTTGGGTTTTTTTGTTTTCTTTTGCAACATGGCTAATATGAAAATATATTTTGTATGAGTATGTACATATGATCTATATCAAATTGCTTGCCCTCTCCAGGAGGGTGTAGAGGATGAAGGGAAAGAATTTGGAACCTGACATTAAAAAATGTTATTGTTTTTTTACATATAATTGGAAAAAATATAAAATTTTTATCCCTCAAATTTTCTAAACATAATCCAGTATGATCTTCATTTTCTGCTTATTTCTTAGGTCAACTCTGGGCTTAGAAAATGAGTTTTATGTCTTGAATAACATAAATCCTATGCAAACAACTTGAAACAAAAAGAAAAGGTACAATATAAGTAACAGATACAGTGGGTGACTTTTTAAAATCAAATGTCAGATCAGTTAAACACCTTGCATGACACAATGGCAGGGCTTGTAGAGGAAGGGAAAGTAATAGATATAATATTATAATTTCTATAAAGTTTTTGATTCTCTCTCACAAGTAATTTTCAACAATCAGACAGGAGGATGTGATCTGATTGATTTTACTATTAGAAAGGGACAACAAATATTAAATCATTTCACCTAGGTAGGGTATATCAAGCATTCTAAGCAGGAGTTAATTCTAGACAATATCCAGTCTAGCATTACGTGTGCTCCATTATACATGACAGAAGATTCTATTTGTCTATATTTGACCAAAACTGTGTAGAAGGCAAGTGGTCCTCTGCATTCCTAGGCTCACATTTCTTGTGTCTCTGTGTCTATCTGTCTCTTTTCTTGGATGCACTCACTTAATCTGTCTTAAGCACCCAGTACCTGCAGTTCTCCAAACATTTCCCATCAGGAAAGAACGTTACATGATTTTTTAAAATATTTACTATTGTATATAACATATGTCAGTGAAAAACTGAATAAATCTAGTACTTAAGTTAGCCTTTGCATTTTAACATTTTAGCTCTGTTGAATGAAGGCCTTAGATTATGATACTGATAGTGATTAAATTATGATAGTGGATATGATTAATTATTAATAATTATGAGAGAATCATAGAGTGGGAAGGGATGTGAAAGATGATAGGAAACTGAGACTGAGGGAGATTAATTGCCTTGCCCAAGATGTAAGGCAAACGTGAGCAAGTAGTGAAATTATTGAGAGGGGTACAAACCTCACTGATGGAACAAAATATTTAACTACCTCCTTTGTACAATTCACACTGCTAGTCATTGTCAGAAATGGCCAAGATTCAGTTTCTACCTTCAAGGACATTACAGTCTACCATGGAGATAACAACTCCAAGTATTTAAAAACTTCAAAGTTCTGTTATGTCTAAATGCCAGGATTTTCCAAAATATAAGTTCATGGGTATTTAAGTGCTCTAGAGTGAAAATTTCTCAATAACTTTACTTCTTTGTAGTTTCCAGTTATTGACTCATGATTCTTTCACTTCTGACTACCAGATTATTGTGTCCAGACAGAAATTATAAGGGCATATGAAGAAGACAAGACTGAATAAACAAATGTTACACTTAAAAGAGTTGTTATAAAATGAAGAAAACAATACTGGTAAACAGAAATTCTCCTGCTGCAGTGATCAATCTTGACTATGCAGAAGTGATTTTAAGAATATACCCCCTCTCTAGGCAGAGGTAGTAGGTGATAGGTGAAGAATGAGACATATGCTGTCAGATATAACCAATGAAATATTTTGTTTCGGTTAACTATAACTTGTTACAGAGAACTGTAGGAGAGGGAAATGCAGCCCTCTCAAGGGAAAATGATATAGGTTTATGAAGTAGCAATAATAAAACATTATTTTTTTCATAAGAAGAGGAGGGGAGCTAAGTGACATGATGAATAGAACACCATCCTTGGAATCAGGAGGACCTGAGTTCAAATTTGTCCTCAGACACTTAACACTTATTAGCTGTGTGACTTTGGGAAATTCACTTAATTGCTCTGCCTTCCCCCTTCCCAAAAACAAAGGAAGAAAGAAAGAGAAGGAGAGGAGGAGGAGGAGGGAGAGGAGGAGGAAACAACTAGCTGACAGGTTAAAATGTATTTATTAAATGCCTACTATGTACTGGGCACTATAGAGTTAACTATGGAGATACAAAGAAAGGCAAAAATAATCCCTGCTTTCAAGGAGATCACAATTCAATGGGGGCAGACATGCTAGTTGCTACATAAGAATATAAAAATGATTATTCAATTATACCAGTAGGTATAATCTGCTGCTGAAGGTTTACAAGGTTATCCCCATCTGATCTTTACAATAACACTGTAAGGTAAGTAATAGGATATTCCATTTTGCAAATACAGAGAATAAAGCTCAGAGAGAGGTCAAGTAACTACAATTGTCATGTGTTTGGTATGATAGGCAGGATTTGAACCTAGGTTTCTTTTGATTCCAGATCTCCACTTTTCCTAGTACAGCACAATGCCTCACAATACAAAGAAAAAGTCTTAATAATTGCTTTCCATTTTTATAGGTGACAGAAATTAAAGAAATGAGCTGAAGCTGAAGTATGACTTTCATATTTGGTATAATGTTAGAACAGAATAATTTCAGCCTTCTGTTTCTGTAGTCCATCTAAAACATATTTTGCATAATAATAACAATGCAATAGTTGTACATTTTAAAATAAAACTACAGTAAATTTTGCTGGTTTTTCAGGAAGGATTTTTATTTTCTCTCATGGGAAACTTTTAAATGTGCAAGTGGTTATAATAAAATGGGTATAATGGATCAGCACCATGTGTCCTTGTATGGTCTCTTTAATGAAAGAAGTTTACACTTTACAGGCTTTGGTCAAGGACATTATGGTCAAAAACCATAGAATATCTTACTGATGCTCATAGGGCTGACAATGAAACATGACAGCACCAATCAAATATTGGTCAGGTCTGCTTCTGTTGTGGTCATCTAGGACTCATAGAAGTGATAGATATATTGTTGGTATTTTAAGAGGAAAAAGAATGTGTTAACAATTGAAATGCTCAGGGAATTTTTACTACCAAATATTTCTATGTGTGAGGGGATAATTCTACCTCATATTGGTGAAGCATTGTAACATTGTAAAGCATATTTCTACAAATTATCTCATTGATTTCTCACTTGAACTCTTTTAAATACATAGCTCCAGAATTGTTTTATACAATTGAATTAAAAAAAACCTTTATTCAATAACCTCTACGTTTAAGATAATGGAATTGAGTCCTGGAGATGCAACAATGAAAAAAACAAGTTTTTTCATAAAGGACCTTTTGATTTAAATAATCAAGGGATCTAGGAATTAGAAGAGACCCAGAGGTTATCCATAGAGCTCAATCCATTATCAAACTCATTCCCTGTCAACAGTATCACTGACAAATAATTATCTGGTTTTCAAGATCAAAGTTCCCATCATTTCTACCACAGAAGCCATATTGGTGAAGAAAATCTGGTTCCATTTAGCTCTATACTGGTCCATAAGATTTGATTACTATACTTTTTTCACCTTTTGAAGGATGAAATTGTCATCAAAGCAAATAAATTGTTTTGTTCTTGTAAGAAAGAGGATTTCAACATTTTTAAGATAATTGAAGTCTTACACTATAATTGAGATATGTACTCAGAATAATTTACTGTAAAGGAGAGTCTCAGACAAATTTTCAGTAAAATTTATTGGGAGAATGCAAGAGACAAAACTTTTATCTGGGATAGTGTGAATGAATGAATGGAGTATTCTTGGATCAACTCTCTATTTTCAAAGGTTGAATGAATTGATTTCATCCAGTCCCATCAATTCAGTTTTCATCTCTGTGATTCCAGAATTTCAAATGTGCCAACTTAAACTTCCTATCTTCAGTCTTTCATTATCAGTTCCATCTGAATGGACGGTCAGTGTTGCAAACTCAACTTAGCCAAAACCAGTCTTATTACCTTCCCCCAGTAAATTTACTTTTCCTTATAATTTCCTCATTCCTGTCAAAGGTACTACTCTTCTTTCAAGTGCCCAATTTTAAGATTCTAGAGTAATGCTTGACTGTCCCTCTGTCCCTTCTATTTATTCCCTTCATTGCACTCATCTGACCATGACCAAGACCTCCATTGCTTCTTGCCTAATATTATGTAACTTTTCACTATTATTGCTATCCCTGGTTAATGGTTTTTGTCTTTAATTTATCTTCCACATAATATAAAAAAATTGCAAAGACATAGGTCTGATTATGGCATTCTCCTGCTCAGTTGCCAGTAAAATAAAAATTAAAAAAACAACAATTTCTGTACCTATTGTTTAATTTCAGTTGTAATCTGATTCCAAGATAGGTAACTATTATAGGATTATATATATAAGGAACTTCAGAGACACAATTCTTTCTTTTTACAGATTGAGAAACTGTGGCCTAGAGAGGTGAACTGATTGCCTGAGTCCATACAAGGAATATATGAAAGATTCAAGATTTAAACTTAGATTCTCAAATCCAGTTTTTTTTCACAATAACCTTATGCATATGTTTGAAGACATTTATTATTACTTCCCTTCACGTATTCTGCATTCATGCCAAATTGGTCTATGAGCTATTTTATATACTTGACATTCATTCCCTTGTCTCTGTGTCTCCTGTCTCTGTACAGGCTCTCTTCCATAACTCTTTTCTCATCTCTCTCTTCATATTCTTAATTTTTTAAAAATCGTGTTCTCAATGTCTTTGAGGCTCAGCCAATGTGTCATATATGTCAAGGCTATATGATATCTTTTTCTGATCTCCCTATTTATTAGTGCTCTTTTTCTCATCAAATGAATTTATTTTAACAACTATGTATGTATATGTTGCACTCTCACCCATCTATCAGTAGACTATAAGTTTCTTGAGAGCACAGAATTAATTATTTTTCTTTTGGTGTGCTTACCCCCTAGCATTCTGCATTATGCTCAATTGTCATTTAATGTTGAGATGGCATTAAAGCTGAGTCTAGAAGAGGAAGAAAATAAACCCAAGAATAGTCAACTGACTTAAGACAAGTAGATGATAAGGTCAAGAGTGGTACACAGATCTTCTGACCTTGCTTTGAGTACCTATTCCAGTAAATTAAATAGAGTCTAGTACCCTTAAATCCTAGGTGCGTTGCTAAAATAAATTGATTTTTAAAAACTTTTATTATCATCCAGGGATTTTTCACATCTTCCTTTTAGAAGATGTCAGCAATTTCCCTGCAGCTCTTACTATATAAGCTTGCTGTTTTTTACATCATGAGTCTGCCCAAAATAACAATTCACTTTTGAAAACTTCTCCTGGAAAATTACAACCACTTCATTTGCAAATGTAATTGTTTCCTCTTTATTTTACATTGGAAGAGAGAAAACTCAGTGATAACAATTAAATACTCTATTAGAAATGCACTCAACGCATATTCATGTTGTTCTTTTTATGGATCTTACATGGCAACGGTGACCTTCTTGCTATTCTTTCAATAAGACATTGTATTTCAAGGACCCGTGTCTTTTTTTTTTTTTTTTACTAGCTATCCTCCATTCCTAGAATGCTCTCGGTCATCACCTCAACCTTGTGGTTTACATTAAGAATAAGATCAAATCCTGCTTTCTGCAAGAGATCTTAGCTAGTCCTTCCCAAACCATCCATCATCCCTAGTATCTTATCTCTTAGATTACCTTCCATTTACACTATACATAGCTTAGATACACTCAATTATTTGCATCTTTCTCTCCCCTGCTAGAATATAGGCTCTTTGATGGCAAGGAATGTGATTTAACCTTTCTTTGAATCACCATCACTTATCATAGTGCTCAGTACATAGTAAGTAAGACCTTATATTAAATGCTTATTGGTAGTGGTGATTGAAGTGTGGCATATTAAAGTAAGGGATAGAGTCAGGAAATCAATTGTTAATGATGGCTTTTATCCTTGGTAATATTGTGGTACTGGCAGAGTCACTTAACCTTTCCATAACTGTGTACTCATCTATAAAATGGGACTAAAAATGCTTCATCTCTTCTATAAAAATGCATATAAATGCAGGCCATTATTATTATTACAGTTAACAAAGTGTTTCACATATATTATCTCATTTGATCTCTTTTAAAACAATCAGGTAAGATTCTCATAGTATATTCACAAAACACTCATGTACAGTGATGAATAATAAGAAACATGTTGTCCTTCCCCAGCACTGACAATGTCTTTTTCTTTCCAGTGTTGACATTAATCTTAATCTTTAAAATTTCCTTAACACATTTGTTAGGCTAAGTACTCTTTCAAAACCCAGAGGATGTAAGATATTACTAAGAACCTACTTAACTCATAAGACAGGTTTTGTTTTATTCATTTTTTAAACTCAGTTAATATGCAATTTATATTTTCATAGTCCTGAAACAATGGCTTAAACAAAGGAAAATCTTAAATGCCACGGAAACAAATATTCATTCATATTCATAAGTGAGAACAATTCATTACTTTCTATTTTCTCCAGTTCTGCCAAGGTAGAAAAAATGGAGGTAAGATAATGATTATCCTTGCTTCCCTTTGTTGGGGGAACTTTTCATTAAACAAAGATAATTCAGCCAAAATACTGCTTTAAAAAACTCACCAGTATGCACATCCCTCATAAATGCATTCCCAATGTGAGATAAGGCATTTTAAATATAAACCTTGGAATGAGAATGTATCACAGTTGTTTGAAACTGGAAATCCATTTTAAGCAGCTGCAATATAAGAATGTAGAGACAGAATAATGAGATCTTGGGAACATGTCTAAAAATGTGACACTGCATTCCTAACATCCATTGCTGAGCTCATTTAAAATGGCCATGGTACTACAATTCCATTGCCTTTTTCTAACATCTCTTGCTGGCCTTGGATTCTCTTCTTCCAGGTTCCATTGGTAGGAGTTTGAATCATCTAAATGAGTGACTCTAATGTTAGCTACTTGAGTTGTATTCCAATCTCAACTACTTCATCGTTCTGTGATTCTGGACAAGTCACTCTGTATGTATTAGTTTTCTCAACTATAAAACACAGATCACAGTAGCTCCTATGTAACAGAGTAGCTGTGAGAATCAGATGACACAATATGTGTGATGTAATTAGTATAGTGCCTGGAATTTGGTGATTGTTTAACAAATGTTTGTTCCCTGCTTCCTCCATTTTTCATTCTCTCAAGCAAATTTTTTTCCAGATGCTTACAAGCTGTATTTGCCAATGTATATATTCAGACCTCCTTGAAGAAATTTTCAGAGTGGCCATTTTTCAGGCAGTGGGGATTGGTGCATTTGCAAATCTATATTAACATTGACCTCCACACTACTACACTTCTAAGCTTCATTTAGCACAGCTTAACAAGGAAAATCTATTTCTTAAATGACATAGTATAAAGGGAAAATGCATACATTTAAAAATGAAATGTAATAATCTATAAACCAAAAACATGTTATATTTTCTTGTTGCTCTATTTTTAAAATTTTATCGCAGCTCTTTTTGTGGTGACTAAAAATTTAAAATTGGGGGAATGGCTGAACAAGATATAATGGAATAGTATTGTGCTATAAGAAATGACAAGCAGAATAATTTTAGAAAAACTCAAAAGGCTTTACATGAATTGATATAGAGTGAAGTCAGAATAATCAGAGCACCATACACAGTAAGTTCAATATTGTACAATATTGTACAATGAACAACTATGAATGATTTAGTTATTCTCATCAATACAATAACCTCAGACAATACCAAAGGACTGATAAAAAGTGCTATCCATCACCATAGAAAGAACTGATGTTATTTGAATACAGACTAAAGCACACTCTTTTCTCTCTCTATCCTTCCATTCTTCTTTCCTTTTTTTCAAGTTTTCTTGCACAAAATGACTAATATGGAAATGTTTTACATGGTTGCAAAAAAAAAAAAGAAAAAGAAAAAATACAATTTTGTTGTCAATTCACCATGAACATTAGATACTAGGATGCGCATCAAAAAGCCAGATCACAAACATCTGCAAGTTGGGACTGATCAGAGCCAATTTCTATGCCTTGAAAATCTGTGTCGGGCGGAGCCAAGATGGCGGAGTAGAAACAGCTCCTCCAAGCCTCTCTGCCCCCAGATTCCCCCCAAACTATGTAAAAGGGGACTCTGAACAACTTCTGGAAACCCAGCACCCACAGAATGACACAGAGAAGCTAACCTCCCGCTGAGGACAGCCCAGCAGCCCTGCAGGAAGGACCAGCGCAGCGGTCTGGGACCTGGCAGCGCGCAGAGCCCAGGAGCCAAGCCGAGCGCAGGTCCGCGTGAGCTGAGGTTTTAGCCCCAGGGCGGCAGGGCCAGCAGCCGGCTGGAGTAACCCCAGAACACCAGGAGCTGTGGCGACTCCAGAACTATCAACATAGACATTCCTAGGACAAAGTAAGAGGTTAGTGTCCTATGGACTTTGGGACCTGTATTTGGGGAATGCGTCAACTCCCTCCCCTGGGGGCTAGAAGCCACTGAGGACAAACGCCATTTTGTAGTTTTCAGAGGCAGCTCTGGCTCCCAGCCTACAAATCGTGGGGAGATCCAGTGATCAGTCTTGGGGGGTAATCGCTCTTGCTTTAACCTCCCTGGATCTGGATTGTGATCTAGGGTGGAAGTAGTGGGTGGGTTTACAGCTTGCCAGAAACAGAAGTTGCCCCCCACACTTTGGGACGAAAATTCCTCTATCTGGCCTTAAAGCCACAGTGTGGCAACAAGCCCAAAAGTCAAGTAATTAAGTGGCAACATGCCAAGGCAAAGGAAACAGAAAAATGCAACCCTAGACTCCTATTTTGGGGGCATAGAGCAGGAAAAGGACTGTGAGGTCAGAAGTCCTGCTCCAAAAGCCCCAGGGGAAAACATGAGCGGGTTGCAGGCCATAGAGGACCCTAAGAAGGACTTTAAAATCAAATAAGAGAAGTGGAGGAAAAATTGGAAAGAGAAATGAGAAGGATGCAGGAAAAGTATGAAATGAGGGTCAACAGCCTGACTGAGGAAAACAACACCTTAAAAAATAGACTAACTCAAATGGCAAAGGAGGCCCAAAAAGGGCAATGAGGAGAAGAATGCCTTAAAAAGTCGAATTTGCCAGATGGAAAAAGAATCTCAAAGTTCACTGAGGAGATTCATTCCTTCAGAGTTAGACTGGAGCAAATGGAAGCTAATGACTTTATGAGAAATCAAGATGCTATTAAGCAGATCCAAACAAATGAAAGATTAGAAGGCAATGTGAAATATCTCATGGGAAAAACCACTGACCTGGAAAATAGATCCAGGAGAGACAATTTAAAATTATTGGACTACCTGAAAGCCATGATCAAAGAAAGAACCTAGAAACCACCCTTCAAGAAATTCTCAAGGAAAATTGCCCTGATGTTTTAGATCCAGAGGGCAAAATAGAGGTTGAAAGAATCTACCGATCACCTCTGAAAAAGATCCCAAAAAGAAAACTCCCAGGAATATTATAGCCAGGTTCCAGAATCCCCAGATCAAGGAGAAAATACTCCAAGCAGCCAGGAAGTAACAATTTCAATATTGTGGAAACACAATCAGAATAGCCCAGGACCTGGCAGCTTCTACACTGAGGGATCGAAGGGCATAGAATATGATATTCCAGAGGGCAAAAGAGCTGGGACTGAACCCAAGGGTCACCTACCCAGCTAAACTGAGTATTTTGTTTCAGGGGAAAATATGGTCATTCAGTGGAATAGAGGACTTTCAAGCATTCTTGAGGAAAAAACCGGAGTTGAATAGAAAATTTGACATTCAGACACAAGAAGCAGGAGATGTTTGAGAAGGTAATCAGGGAAAAGAAATCAAAAGGAACTTATCAAAGTTGAACTATTTACATTCCTATATGGAAAAGCAATAACTGGGACTGATGATATCTTTCTCACTATGAAAATAATGGAAGAAGGGGGTGTGGTCTTATGAATACATATGTGAATGTGTGTGTATATGGTTACAGTTATATATGGATAGAGGCATAGGTTGAATTTGTTGGGAAGGGAGAATACTCAAGGGATGAAATTATGAGGTGAGAGAGGAAAGTGGCAAGAGGAGATGGGGAGAGACAGGGTAGGGTAAGCTATCCCATGTAGAAGAAGCAAGGGGAAGTGGTTGCAAAGGAGGGGGAGAATAAGGAAGGCTAAAAAGGCAAAACCACATTCACATTGAATTTGGTTCAGGGAGAAAATGACATACATACTAAATGGGATATCTCAGCCTGCAGCAGGATAGAGGGAAGGGGGATGAGAGGAGGGATGATGGATGGGAGGGCATCCTTGGGGGGAGGGGAGGTTGGAAGTACCCACTATAGAAGAGGGACAGGATCATGTAGGGAATGGACCAGGTAGGGGTGGGATGAGTGGGAGGGAATTATAAGCAGCCTTGTACAATATATCTACTATGATAATGTTTTGCATAGCTAGACATGTACAACATATACTGAATTACTTATCTCCCAAGAAGGAATGGGTGACAAGGGAGGAAGGAAATGGATCTGAAATTCGAGGCCGTAACATTAAATGTTTCAAATATATATATAAATACTATTATTAATACTCTTTTGCCTATAATTGGGAGATAAGATGTGCAGGCATTGGGACACAAAGATTCATCTTCCTCTAATGGAAAAGTCGATGGGGGTATGGAAGAAGGTATGGGAGAGAGCAGATTGGAGGAAGCGATATCTTGTGGGACTGCTATTCAGGGAGGTTGGGTAGGGGAATAATGGGGGGAAAATGATTGTAACTCAAAATCTGGCAGAAATGAATGATGTAAAACAGAAGTTAATAAAGCATTTGTTTAAAAAAAAAAAGAAAATCTGTGTCACACTGGGGCATGGATAACCATGATTTTGGCTAATGGCTGTTTTGGGTACTAGAATAGATGAAGCAAACTCTGATAGATCAGGCAGATATCAAAGAGCAAGACACAGTGTATGAGTCCAGAGGTTTTACTTTTGGGTGGAACTTGAACAATGTTGATCTAATTCAGGAATAAGAAAAAATTTATTATTCATAAATCATACCCAAAATAATTCTGGAAGACATAATAGATCTGATCAATGCAATGATCAGTCATGATTCCACAGGGTCAAGGAACAATGCTTTCTAACTGTTAACAGGGAAATGATGGTTTGAATATGAAGAACAGGACACATGTATTAAAAAAATGACCAGTGTGAGGTTGTGTTTTGTCTAGGTCTATTCATTATAAGGTTTTGTGAGGGATGAGAGAGGGAGGGAAAGAAAATAAGTGCTTATTTGAAAAAAAAAAGTTTAAAGGTGTGAAGGAAGAGTAGAAATAATGAGTCTAGGGCAAGTACAAAGAGTTGGGATCAGATGCATAAAAAAACTGAAAATGAGAAGTCCAAATGAACAGCCTGGCACCTCTTAATTTCTATGAAGGCAAGCCAAGGCAAATATAACAGTCTTGAGATCTGAAGTAATCCTTTTCCACACAGGGAGTAATTAATATGTTTCCGTTTGGGACTAGAATTAGTTTTCAAGTGGGAGTGACTAGGGATTTCTAATCATAAGTAACCATTAAAATCTAGTTGTAATGGAGGATGAAAGATTGAAGAAAAACAGAGTTTTTCCTAGCTAGGTATATATTTCATGCCTGTTTAATTAAATGTAATACCTATTCTCTTGTATTTTACAAAATCACAATTTCTTGCTTGGATGGGGTCTCAATGGCTCAGTGGTCTGTTTCATAACCAAGAGTGAATAATTACTACAACCTACCCACCAAGTGGCCAACCAACCTCTTCTTGAAAACGTGTGAGGTTTTGGTATATATCACTCATTCCACTTTGGTATATCACTAACTCCTATGAAGTGTTTTTCTTTTGGTTGTTGTAATTTCATTTTTCCCCCAGACACAACTTTGCTTTTTTTGCAACCTCTGGTCATAGATTCATAGAAGGGGACTTTTTAGATACTAGACATTTTCCATTTTAGAACTGAGGAAGCTATAACCTTTAAAAGTTATGAAACTTTGCAAGTGTACTCAGGTCACTTAAAATGTACTTAACATACACCTCAAAAATTTGAATTCTGACCCTTTAAACTTGAAATCCAGCCCTTGATTCTTAGTTCTTTTCTCTCAAGCCAAACAGAACACATTTAAGTTATCTTCTTATCACCTTTTCAAATATATCAAGACAACCATAAACACTCTCTTCCAACCCCAGATCAGCATTTTATTCTCTTTTTTTGGAGGGCAATTAGGGTTAAGTAACTTACCCAAGGTCACACGGCTAGGTTTTTATTTGTGTGTGCATTAAGTGTCTGAGGCCAGATCCGAATTCAGGTCCTTCTGACTCCAGGGCCAACGCTCTACTTACTGCGCCACCTAGCCGCCCCTCAGCATTTTCTTTACAATGAAAATCATGCCCAATTCCATCAACTTACCTTAATATGAAATTAATTAAGAGCCTTTCATGATTCTAATGGACATGCCCTAGGTACTCTCTGAATTATCAAGGAATTTCCCAAATTAAAATGCTCAGAACTAAATATAATATTCCTAATGTTAATTGACCATTGAAGAATGAATCAGTACCTTAAAACCTTTATTTCTAGAAAATGTGACCATTAAAGTATTCTGCATGACACTAGCTTTTTGGTGTGCCTAATCTCCCTTATAATGAACTTGTTGGCCACTAGAACTCACTGATTTCTTTTTCTGACAAACGACTTCTAGCTATTTCTTCTTCACCATGTACTTATGTGTTGTTGTTGTTGTTGTTGTTTTGGGGGGGGCAAGAAAAATACTTTTTTACTTGATAATTTTTTTTATTTTATTGATTTGATACAGTGCTATAGTCTGTCAAGATATTTTCAGATCATAACTTTGATGTGCAATATAATAACTATCTCTTCAAGTCATCTGAAAATTGAGCAATTCTCATCTGTGCTTTTATCCAAGTCATTGGTTAAATTTTTTTTTAAGTTAAAAAAAATAGAACTAAACAAATATCACTAATGACATACTATTAAAAACTTCAGTCCAAGTTACCATTGAATGAGATTCCTGTTTACTCTTGGATTCTATCTATTTAAACAGTTAAGCATTCACTTAACTGTACTACTTTTCCATTTATAATTCAGAGAATGACATGAGATACTCTATAAGACACTTTTAAAAAATCTCTTTGCACACTATCCACTGAACCACCATTTTAGTAACTTTGGAAAAAATAGAAATACAAAATTATAAGACCTATTCTTTTTGTAAGACAAAAGAAGTTTAATGTTACTTCAAGGCATCAAACAGTTTGGAATGGAGCCACATAAGTCCACCTCTGGACTGTTTTTGTAGAATGAAGTAAAATTATTTATATGTAAGGGTAAAATAATTCTGATTAATAGGCTTTACAATGAGGAAGTGGGATAGATGTCTCCTTGGTGTATCCCCATTACAATATTATTGGGAATTGGGTTCCTCAGGTGATAGGGTTAGTCTGTAGGAAATGGGATTAGTCCTAAATAGAGTGATCCCTCTCCTGCAGGCTTATTGGAGTCTTTACTCAAAGGTTGAGCAAAGTTAAAACATGAACTAGTTAACAGCCAATTACATAGCAATGTTCCACATTATTCACAAGGTATCATAGGCTGAAGATTAACGAGGTGGGAAAATTGCCTGTTCAGAAAGGAAATAGCACAAAGGAAAACTGAGTCAAAAGGATGCTAACTTTGTCTATGCAAGATTATCACCTTAACTTTTCCTAGCAACAGACATCTATCTTTACCAATTCTCAGTTCTCCCTCCCTTTCGGCAGCACATGAAATTCCCCTTAAATTATGCACTACTGGTTTCATGACAATTCAAGCAATCATTTCTGAAGTCAAACCTCAGAACAATGCTAAATTACAATCTCCACATACCAAAATTGCACCAATCACAACTTGAGAGTAGGCTATTATTATTTTTCTCGTATTTCAGTAACAGTTAACAATGAGCATATAAGAATATTTTATTAATCCTTTATTTATAAATTAAGAATAACCACATTCTGAGGTTTTACCCATACAGTGAATATATGATAATTGACTCAAGACACCAGAAAACTTCTGATCAGTGTAAGCCTCTAGACTAATATATCCACATTGACTATTAATTTTCTCATACAAAATGTTACATAAGAAACCATTTATTTTATCACCTTTGTCATTCTATACTGACTGAATTCAAAACCAAAATAGCATACTTGCATCTATTAACATTTACATGGCACTTACTGTGTTTCAGGAACTGTACTAAGCACTTGACAATTATTATGTCATTTGATCCTCACTCTAACCCTGGGAGGTGGATGTGACTATTATCCCCTTATAGATTAGGAACCTGAGGAAAACAGAGTTGAAGTAACTTGCTTAAGGTCACATGGCTAATAAATTTCTGAGGCCAGATTTGAACCTGGGTTTTTCTGTTCCATGTATTTTCCCAGGATACTGCCTTAATATTGAGTAGCAAATGTATATTTTTGTTAAATTCTTATTTGCCACAATTATCCTAATAAGAAAGACATCTTACTTTAGAGGAGACCACATTGTGATTTTGTTTTAGGAAAAACTTTAACCAAAATAAGTCTGGATTCACAATCACTACTGGTAACATGCAAAATCTCAATTTTCTCAAGGACCATTAGCAGCCAGTACCTCAAATGTCAGTTCCTAAACTTTAAGTTAGCTACTTTCCAAAAACAAAACAAAAAAAACCATGCAACTTTCTCACCTTCTCATAAACTTTTTTTGGGGGGTTTCTTTAAAATCACAATGAATCAAACCAATTCCATCGTGTTCTAACATATCCATCCTGGAAATTTTAAAAAGGTGATTAAAGGGGCGGCTAGGTGGCGCAGTGAATAGAGCGCCGGCCCTGGAATCAAAAGGACCTGAGTTCGGAGCCGGCCTCAGACACTTAATCCACACAAACAAAAAACCTAGCCCTGTAACCTTGGGCAAGTTACTTAACCCCAATTGCCCTAAAAGGGGTGGCTAGGTGGCACAGTGAGTAAGAGCGCCGGCCTCGGAGTTGGGATGACCCGAGATCAGATCCGGCCTCAGAAAATGAGCACCCATGCATAAATAATGACTAGCCCTGTAACCTTGAGCAAGTTACTTAACCCCAATTGCTTTAAAAAAAAAAAAAGGTGATTAAAGTTCTTGCCTTGCCTTTCCTCCTGAGATTCTTAATATTCTTTGCTGTTTTTAAGCTCAGGAATCCCAAGACAAAGGATATGAAGGGGCTTCACCTAACAGACTCATATTTTTATCCTCCTTTGGAGTTCAAGAGATTTGAAGGATTGGGTTATGCCCTTTGAATGGTATTTCAAGGACAGAGTATTGTCTGAAATCACTAATGTGCATTTTATCTAAAAGTTTCTCATATTCTTACCTCAGTGAATCAAACATTTCTTAAACCTATTCTGAAACTTTCTTCCTTTTCCTTTTATATGCCTCCAATGGACTTTGATTAAAGCCTACCCACTTGGAAAACAAACCTTTCATTTTCTACTCTGATTCCTCATTTCTCTCCATAATTTTTTTAAGTCCATCTCATCTTATTTCTTGATCATATTCTAGTCTAATATTTTACTGCATAGTCTATTTCAGTTTAGGTGACTTTGCTACTAATTTACCTGAACAATTAAATTCTGTTGAATCTTTTCACACTAACTCCAGTTCTGCTTATTCACTAAGCAGGTGAAAACTAATTCTACTAGAAGAATACATCTATTTTCCTTCAGAAAGTGGAGAAAGATGTGTGTTGTTTGTGCTTAATCTTAATTCTAGTCACAAAACCCCCCAAATCTACCCAAGTATTTTAGCAGTTAACATGTTTGGAAATATATAGTGTGAAGATACTGCTTTTCAATTACAATATTTTTATTCTCTAGTTTGAAATGCCATGAATTTCTACAAACCAGAGGAAAATATTTCCTTCCTCTTGATCTGTTTTTAACTCTACAATCTCTAACCTGGCCACAGATGCAAAGGCAGAGAGAGAGAGAGAGAAAGTATCTCATGTTTGCCCCACCTCCTCACCCCCTTATCTCCCATTGAAAACCTAATTAAAGGTCTATGAGAGTGCCTGTTTAATATTAATGACATCTAGGAAAGCTGTTCTGAGATTTCACCCTTCTAATCTTTCTGTGCTGTACTTATAGACTTGTTCCCTTCCAAAGTCTTCCAAGGTGAGAGGACATTTTATGCACTAGAGAACTCCTGAAGTGAAGGGCTCACCCAATCAATCACATCACCACTTTCTTGGGGCCTGCCAAATCTTTACTCCCTTTTTAGATTATTCCCTACCAGAGTGGTTTCTTAAGTCTGCCTGTGGTCTGTCTGTCTCCCCATCTGTCTCCCCTTTTCCCCTGTGTCTCTCTCTCTTTCTCCCTCCCTTCTCTCTCTCTCTCTCTCTCTCTCTCTCTCTCTCTCTCTCTCTCTCTCTCTCTCTGTCTCTCTCTCTTTTTCTCTCTCTCTTTCTCTCCTCCTAGGTTCTAGATTTTCAAATCCAGTCTTTAACATTTGTAGCTGATAATAAGCAAAGGTTCTGTATTTATCTGGACAAATTTGTTTCCACAATTATCCAAACAGAACTCTACTACTCAAGTTGTGGGAATAAAGTGACAGGTTTTTCTTGTCCAAAGTTTTCATATCTTTCCTAAGTGGGGGTTGCTAGAAGGCCTGCTCCTTTCCCATCCCATATGGATACAGATGTCACCTTGCCTTTGGCAACACTCTTGTGCTGGGAAAAACTATTACTCATCTCTGCCTCTTCCACATGCACCTCTTCTTTTGTTCTTGCACAAATGAGAAAGTCACACTTTTTACTTGTTTACCTATTTCTCCTTATCCTTTCTGAGTTTGGGAATTTAATTCTCTGATCAGTTCACAGCTCACTAACCACTGAAAGAGTCTATTCTGACCCATGATCAGACAACAGTCTGAGTGCACACTGTGGTATTAGATGGTGGGTTCATCAAGTGATCACCATGAGAGGGAAGGTTTCCTTTGTGGTTGCCAAAATTGTTAAGAGAAAATCCTGGTTCTAGTGTTCCCCAGGCCAATTAAAGGCAAACTCAGGAAATAAGACAAAAGGAATTTACAGAAGCCCCAAGGCATCAAATAGGTAGAGTGAGGCCAGCCCAACCGCACCTCTTTTTGCTGATGACATGTGGCTTCTATCTGGTTGTCTTTCTTTCTGAGATATTCAATATCTATTCCTTTAATAATTTATTTTAAAACGTTGTTAGTGATGAAAGTCAAATTCATTAAAGTTTAATTGGGGCATTCTATTATTTTCCATATTTTAAAATCAGACTGTAATCTGAATTTAGTAAGAAGGAGTAGGAGAAAGAGAATTCTTTTATGTGTAGAGAACGCTATAAAAACCTCTACAACATTGAGTATGCCCATCATCTGTCATTTTTTCATGTTACATAGAACCACCGAATTCTTTTGATTAGGCATACAGCAAGTGCTTAATAACCATTTATTAACTTACTGATTTGGGGAAATCTTTCATATGCTGAGTAATAGTTCACAATAATTTTTCTTTTAAGTATTGATTCATATCATTTGATTGTGTCAATATTAGAGATTAACTTTTGCTTATCTTGATGAAACTTCTTATGACTTCACATAATATTTATATTAATATTCATTAGTATTATTGGGTTATAGTATTTGTTCTTTGCTTTATACATCACTGGGTTAGGTGTATAGACTATATTTGTAGAAGAATTTGGCATACTTTTAAAATTAATTTTAAGAATTTAATATCTAGGATATGTGTTAATTGTTCTTAAAATATTGTGATTTTAAAATCCTTCTGGACCACTGTTTTTGCTTGTTTGTATTTCCCTTTTACAGAAGGCAGCTATTTTCTTTACGACTTTCTTGTTGAATTTTCCAAGTTTAGTTCATTATATGTATTTCATATTGTTTTAATTTAGACATTTTATATCATTGTAATGTCTTACTATTTCCCCCTTAGTCACAATTATGCAGAGTAATTTCTGATAATTTTTACTTCTCCATGTCATTTCAATTCATTTTTAAGTTTGGTAATTTCATTTATTCCCTCTTTTTTATGACATTACCCATGTTTGGTAATATATTTTGTTATATTAGATAGTCAACTCCTCTATTTATCATTTTTATAGTCTTGTCTTCTATTTTTATCTATTTATCCTTTAATATTAAAGATTTTCTCTTTTGTGTCTGTTTTGAAGTTGCATATTTGATATTTTTATTTTTAAAATGGTATACTAATTAATCCTCATTTTTATGTGTTTTGAAATTGACTTTAGATAAATATTTTTTCCACAAGGATGATTTTAGCTAAATGCCATTTTCTCATTATGAAAAGAGATGATATATGTACTGTGCAAACTTAAAGTGTTATGTAAATATTAACTATTATCATTCTAGTTTTACAGCTATTAATTGTTTCCATTATTTAGGATCCATTCTTTATTCAGAGTTTATTAAATCTTTGTTTATGTCCATATTTATTTTTGTATTCCTTCTATTAGTTATGTTATTACCAGATGGTCTATAAAAAAGGCTATCTTTAGTATTGCTGCTTTTTATATTGACTTATTATTTCTCTGTAGTCTCAAATATTGTGTGTGTGTGTCTGTGTGTGTGTAAACATATCAATGTATATATGTATATTTATATACTTGATTTATCATGGTTTTGAGAAACGTGTACTCTTTACTATTCCTGTTTTTAAAAACGCATGTCTTTCAACTCCAAATTCTTCAATAGTTTGTTCTGTTCTATATTTTATTTTTAAAATGTCTTGTTGATATATTCATATATTGCTGAGATAAAAAATAGCATAGTCTTCACCAATTATCATGTGCCATCTGTGACTTTTTAAATTCAATTAACTTTCTCTTAATGAATTTAGATTTTTATGCCGTTTGGTGTTATATATGTGTAACAATCCTAGTTTATAATCTATGGCTCCTTTGAATAGAGTAAAGTATCCTTTTTGTGTTTCTGAATTTTGTGAATTTTTTTCTTTTGGTTTGTCCAATGTATTAAAAATTCCATCTTTTTCAATTCACCTAATGCATAATAAATTTGGTTCCAGTCACTTCATTTTTATTTTCTATGCCTTTATAGTTTATATGTGATAATTTTATAGAACAAATCCTTTTCTTAAGGGATATGTTATGCGAAGTTTGTATTCAGTCAAAGGTTCACCCTTGAGGACCTAGAGCACCACATGTGGCTTCAAGGTAATAGGTTGCCCAATCTTGGTTCTTGTTAACCATTCAAGCTAACCACAGTCTTTACTGTTTCCTTTCATTTTACCTGACTCAGTGGACTTTTTGTCTAGTCTCCACACATGTAGATCCCTTTGCTACCCCCTCCTTTTTTGTCATCTTCCTTTTATGTGTTATCTTCCCCCATTAAAATATAAGCTCCTTGAGGGCAGGGGCTATCTGTTCATATTTGTATTCCCCAGCACTTGGCCCAGTGCCTAGCACATTTTAATCACTTAAGTACCTTCTTGTTGTCTTCACATGACTTTTAACATTGAAGCTCTTCTGACACCATATGAGTCACTTTAATATCCCTCACCTGTGAAATAAGTGCTACTATATTATTATTGTTGTGATTTTATGATTAAACCTCGATCTGTAACTTTATTTTTTTTTCTGGCAAATTTTTATAGACATTAGAGCTTTATAGAAATTATACAGTAGTACAAAGGGCTATCTCAGGAATTGTTGGGCACATTTTCCTTGGAGAAATGTATTCAATTAGAGGCTGATTGTCTATTTGCCATGTATGCTATAGCAGGGAGTCCTTTCATATTTAGGATGGGTAAGATGGTGACTGAGGTCCCTTTCAACTCTCAAATAATTTGTTTCAGTGGGACCCCACCTTATCAGTGTCTGAGGTAGGATCTGACCCTAATAGTTAATCACTAGAAGTTTAATAGTCAATCTAGTATACAACGCTAACCTTGAGAGGAGCACAGGTTGCTACATACCCACTTTAACTCAGTATTTAAAGTAGCCAAAATGACTAGCTAACATTCAGCTCTTTTAGCCAACTACAGATATGAATCAGTCTTTTGGAATGATGCTCTAACAACTTCCTGTTGTCACATTTTAATACCTAAATCTATAGGGATATAATCAACCCAGTTGTTCATAGAATCACAACCTGAATCTTTACATATATAGTCAAAATTAGATATAATCCAAAATTCAATGGTCCTCATTCTCTATGACTCAATTAAATAGCTCTGCAAGTGGTAAAAGTTGTGCAAGGAACTGTTGTATAGAAGATAGAGTTCTAGATTTGGGATCAGAAAGTTCTGGCTCCAAATCTCACCGCAGGCCAGACCAAGTCTTGACCTCTCTGTCTTGATTTATTCACCTGTAAAATGGGGCTACACATACCACATACCTTGTCAGATTGTCGTGAGGATCAAATGAGATAAAGCATTTGAACACTTCAGAAATTTTAAATTATAATATAAATATCAGCTGTTAAGTAACTATATAGTATCAGATTTCCAGGATGGCCTAATCTTTTAGTACCCCCCAGTTTTTCTGGACAGAGACTAAGCATATGCTTTTAGGAATGTTGCTTCCATTTCTAACCCTCGATCTTGAATACATGGGCAGGGAAAGAGTTCAACTCCAATGAGTTCAAGCCAACCAAACCATTGATTTGGTTGATCACTTTGGTAGTTTGATGGAAATGATTGTCTAAATCGGACAATCAAACCAACTAATCAGAAATGGCATTTCCATGATCGGTGTTCTTCCCAATTATCAAGCTTGTTCATTCTTTTATATTTATTTGCATTGATAAGTTATATCCCAGTACTAAAGAAAGATAAACTATGTTATACTCATCTATTGCTAAGCAATGTATTGTTAATAGAATGAGTTTAAAAACTGTCTCGAATTGAATTAAACCAGGCAATTATGTGATCAGAATTAGGTATTAATTTTATTTATATTTTAAGGTGGGGAGTTAAGTGATCTTGGGCTTGTAATTCCATAAATGTTGGGAAATCATAGTTGTGGAAACACTTTCTACCACCAATGCATATCAACAATTTACCTGCAACTTACAATCTTAAAGATTTTCCTGGGAGAAATGAGAAATTAAATTATTTGTCCATGGTCATCAACTAGTTCGTTGGAAGTGGAATTCAAATCTGTATCTTCCTTTTATGCCTTTTGGAGGGGCAATTCAGGCTAAGTCACTTGTTCAAAGTCACATAGCTAGTTGTGTTAACTGTCTGAGGCCAGATTTGAACCCTCATCCTCCTGACTCCAGGGTTGGTGCTCTATTCACTGCACCACCTAGCTACCCTGATCTTCCTTATTTTTAAGCACAACATTCTATCCAGCATATCATGTTGCTTCTATAACCTTTACTACAAATGAACAAAATAAGATACAATAATAAGATGTTCAGAAGAGTCATGTTTGTGTGAGTGAATGTGTCCATTCTACACTTGGGATGCATCACTTCTCTCATAGGAGGTTGATAGTATGTTCTGGAACTTTCTACTGGGATCACACATTTATGTTGTTTATACATTTTCCCCAAAATGTTGATATTACATAAATTATTCTCCTTGACCAGCTCATTTTATTATTCATCTTATGCAGATTCTTCTTATGGAAATATATCTATTAATTTTCTTTATTTGCAAATAGTGATAATAAAATCCATAAAGAAAATACCATTAAGAGAGGTATAGTATCCCATATGAGGCAGTTGATACATTTTTATGGTTGGACCATATCTAGAACACTAGGGTTCATCTTAAACACTGTATTTTAGTAAAGCCACTGATGAGCTGAAATATCTTGAAATTTTTCAATCAAGATATTGCTCATCTAGGTTATGGTAACTTAGGTTGTTTCAAGTTTTGTTCTGTCTATAAGACAATAAGCAAAATGAAACAGTCTCTAGCCAAGGAGATTACATTCTTCTGGTGGGCAAATATACAACATGAGCACAGATGAGTATGAAGAAATAATTGAAAAGGAAGGTACTCAAATTAAAAGGAGTTGAGAAAGCCTTCCAATAGAAGAAGTAATTTTAGCTGGGACTTAAAGGAAGCCAGGGATGTCAGTAGTTGATGAGGAGGGCAAGGAGGCAGTCAGAGAAAATGCCTGGAGATGAAAAATGGAGGATTTTTTTTGCATGTGGAATAGCCATAAGACCAGTGTCACTGAATTAAATAGTACATGGTAAGGAGTAAGGCACAAGAAGATAAGAAAGGTAGGAGGGAGTTAGCTTACAAAGGGCTTTAAAGTCAAACAGAGGGATTTGCATTTGATCCTGAGGCAATCAGAACTCACTAGAGTTTGAGTAGGGAGTAACATGGTTAGATTCAAGTTTGAGGAAAATCACTTTAGTGGCTAAATAGATTGGAATGGGGAAAGACGTGAGCCAGGCAGACCCACTAGTAGACAACTGCAATAGTTCAGGTGTGATGTGAGGAGAATACCAGAGTGCTGGCAGTGTCAAAGGAAAAAGGGAGCATATTCCAGAGATACTGCAAAGGTGAAATCAACATGTCTTGATAGCAGATTCGATATGGAGTGTGAGAAAGAATGAGGATTCAAGGATGACGACCAAGCTGTAAGCCTATGGTAATAAGGAAAAGATGGTTAAGAAGTTAAGAGAATGAAAGGGTTTAGGGAGGAAGATAATTAAGTTTTGGCACCTCTACTAGACATATATACACACAAATTATATATGCATATACACACATATAACAGCATAGTGACAAGGTCAGAGCTAGGCTCTAGAAATAATAAATAGAAATAATCACCTTGCCAGTCCTGGGGCAGACGGATTGGTGAAAGGAGAAACTGGTGGCAGGGGGAATAATTGAGAGGCTTGTACATTAACTCAGACAGATCTGATGACTTCTCAGGTATGAATATAAAATATTCTTCCAGTATCATCCATTTTATCTTTTCCTTCTTTCTTTCTTTCTTTTTTCTTGGAGTAATACATTGGCCAATTTACAATCCTCTGGGATAGAAGGGTTTTTTTTTTTTTTTTGCTTTTTGGAGGGCAATTGGGTTTGACTTGCCCAAGGTCACATAGCTAGTTTTTGTGTCTGAGGTCATATTTGAACTCAGGTCCTCCTCACTTTATAAATGCTATTCATTTCATAAGTGTAGTTTCTGGGTTTCCAAAGAGGACACCAAGTTCGTTTTGCCATCTAATGTAGGCATTTTATCTCTAACCTTCCTGACAGATACTTATCCAGTCTATTTCTGAATACTTTCAGGGTTGGCAAACTTATTTATTAAAAATCTAGTTTGAAAATCTTCTCTTTCTTTCGTGGTCTATTAGGTTTTAGAATTTTAAAGTTCCTTATTCCAGATCACCTTGAACTGTGAGCCACCTGGACCATTTGGATTTTGGGAGAACTTAAGTTGCTGTCTTGAGTTTTCTTTTTTTTTTTTTTTAAAGCAATTGGGGTTAAGTAACTTGCTCAAGGTTACACGGCTAGTCATTATTTATGCGTGGGTGCTCATTTTCTGAGGCCGGATCTGATCTCGGGTCATCCCAACTCCGAGGCCGGCGCTCTTACTCACTGCGCCACCTAGCCGCCCCTTTAGGGCAATTGGGGTTAAGTAACTTGCCCAAGGTTACAGGGCTAGGTTTTTTGTTTGTGCGGATTAAGTGTCGGAGGCCGGCTCGGAACTCAGGTCCTTCTGATTCCAGGGCCGGCGCTTTATTCACTGCGCCACCTAGCCGCCCCATGTCTTGAGTTTTCTTGATGTTGAAATTCTAATAAGAGTAATTCTATATATTGTGATATAAAAGATGATGTATGAGATATTAAGAGAAATGGAAAATTTGTAGGAACTAATGAATACTTAACTGAACAGCAGATGAAATGATCCTAAAAAGAAGTTGAAAATTGAGTAATTTAAAAATTACTTATGATTCTAGAAAATATGTAATGAAATCTACTATCTCCTCTTTGGTGAGAGAAACAACAAAAAAGAGGTGGCAGTGGGGATGGGGATGGAAGAGATAAATTTTAAATGTCCCTCATATCTCAAAATCCATGACTACTAGAGAAGAGTATCATATATTTTGTCAGACAATATCTGCATCGTGTATTTTGGACTATTATGGGTTTTTGTTGATCAATAAATTTTATTGCTTGAAGGTAATTTAAAGGTCATATGCCATCTTATCATCTTATTTCTTTAAAAAAATTTTTTGGTCTTTATTGATTTGTTTGTTTACTTTTTGTTTACAAGATTCGGTTCCACAGTCCCTCGAGTTTCATATTTTCTCTCCGTCCCTTTCCCTCCCCCCCACCCCTGACCCCACCCCATGGCAGCATGCAATCAAGTATAGGATCTGCAAATACTTTCACATTAGACATTAGTCAGGTTATAAAGAAGGATTGTAATGGATGGAATGAACAATGGGAAAGAGGAAACAAAACCAAACAAGAAAAAAAAAGAGCAGGTAGTTTGCTTCAATCTGCATTCAAACTGTTCTTTCTATCTTCATTTTATTTCTGAGGAACTGAGACCAAGAGAAGTTAAAAGATTTGCCCAGAGTCACATATGAGGTGGGATTTCAACTTAAGGGTTTTTTTTTTAATATAAATTCAGCACATTGTCTATAATTTAGGGTCATGGGGAAGAGACCTCCCAATATGAATTTGACGTAAGAACTAAGATGTAAAGAAAAGTTATTTTCAAAAAATTGAAAAGAATTGACCCAAATTTTATTAAAGTACTATTATAAAAAGGAAAGCAAAATTCTCTTAGAGGTCCCAGGGACTTTGATTGATGCAGACCAGTGGGTTTTAGGCAAACTCTAAAATTCTCAAGTAGTTTGAGAGTATTCCAGCATCCACCCATTTGTGTTTATACCTGTGCTTCTACCTTGTTTAGTTTTGCAGGATGAAAGAACAATCAGATTGTTGTTTGGTTTGGTCTTTCAAAAATGTTCTCAAATTGCCTCTACTTGGAGACCACTGAAATTGTGGACTGGTAACAAAGGATACAAAGAGCCTGAAATAGCATCACTTTTTTTCTTCCTCTTATTAAAAAAATCTGTTTCTGTTCTTTTTAACATTTCTTCATTTCTGTAAATATCACTATCAATCTTTTGCCAACAAGCAACTATTTCTTGTAACCAAGAAAAAAAAAGGCTAAAACAAAAAGCAGTGTGGCAGCTAGGTGGTGCAATGAATAGAGCACCAGCCCTGGAGTCAGGAAGACCTGAGTTCAAATCAGGCCTCAGACACTTAACACTTACTAGCTGTGTGGCCCTGGGCAAGCCACTTAACGCCAATTGCCCTCCCCTCCCCCCTCTGAAAATGAAAATAAAAATTTAAAAAGCAGTTCAGCAAATTTTACCAACAGTCTGACAGCATATGCTGTATTCCATATAATTAATCTTCCACCTCTGCAGAAGTAGTAGAATGACCCATAATTTCATATTTTCTCTACTCATTATTACATTATTATAATGATAATCTTTCAGTTTATGTTATTGTCATTTTGAATAATATATTCCTGGTTCTTCTTATTTCAATTTGCATTAATTCACAAAAATCTTCCCAGATTTCTTCTTACATGCCATAGTCATTTTTAAAATTTACAGTATTATTCTATAACCTTCATGCATCATGATTTGTTTGACCTTTCTCAGTTGATGGACCTCTGTTTTGTTTCCAGATCTACCATAAAGAATGTTGCTATAACTATTTTATTGTACATGTACATTACATATTTTATTGTACATCTTGCAGTCTTCCCACTTTAGGGAATATATCTAACAATTAAAGCTCTGGGTCAAGGGATGTAGATACTTTTAGTAAATTTTGAAATTGCTTTCCAAAGTTTGCGGGTTCATTCAAAGCTCCACAGTAATGTCCTTCCTACAGCCCACTTGATAAAATACTATTTTTATTGTTTGTAACCTTTGTTATTTTATGGGGTTGGGGTGAAATCCTATTTTATTTGCATTTTTGTTATTAATTGTATGGGGGTTGGGGCAGCTAGGTGGCTCAGTGAGTAAGAGCGCCGGCCTCGGAGTTGGGATGACCCGGGATCGAAACCGGCCTCAGAAAATGAGCACCCACACATAAATCATGACTGCCCATGTAACCCTGAGCAAGTTACTTAACCCCAATTGCTTTAAAAAAAAATTGTATGGGGGGAAAATCTTTGACTGATTCCCGTTTGCAATTTGAGAACTATTCCCCATTATTTGACCTCTTATTTCTGGGAGGATAATTCCTGGCATCTTAATTATGTTAGCTCCCTATGTGATTTATATATCAGGCCCTAATCAGAGATATTTAATGGAACAGTTTTCCTCTAAATAGTTTCCTTTCTTGTCCTAGATGCATAATTTTTTTTCAATGCAAAAGCTTTTCAATTGCATGTAAACAAAATTACCTGTTTTACTTTTTGTGACTCATCACCTCTATACTTTAATGGTTAAGAATTCTTCCCCTGGTCATAAATATTTTTTTAAAAAGCATAAGAAAATATAAAACTTCACCTCTTTCTATTTTTTGTGCTGTCATGTTCAATGAAAGTCATATTCATTTTGAATTTAATGTGGCATGTGGTATCACATTACTGTAATCTTCTGTTATCCTGCTTTCCAGCTTTCAAAGCAGTTTTTGTCAAGTAGGGAGTTTTCTCATAATTACTTTATGCTTTAAGTTTACTAAACATCCTATTACTTTTTTTTATTAGTCCTGTGGGTGTACACTATCAGACAATGATTCCAAGAGGATGGGATGATTTGTCACAAGGACAGATCTGAAAAACAAATCCAAATTAATGCAACTAGGATAAGAAGGAAAAAACTTCTCATTGGGGGAAAATCTTTGCATCAAGTATTTCTGATTAAAAATTGAAGTCAAGATATATAGGGAACTAATAACATATGATAGCAAGACTCACTTCCCATCATGTATGCAGTCAAAGGTGTGAACAGAATGTTCTCAAAAGAATAAATGCAATCAATAATACTAAAGATTGTTTCAAATCACAAATAATATAATTGCAAAATAACTCTGAAGTTTTGCTTCACAGCTAGAAAATTTTTAAAAACGAAGAAAGACAAAATGTCTTACATCTAGTGGTTTCAGCAAGACAGACACTAATACACTTGGTGAAACATTGGCTTCAACCATCTACTCTGGATAAAAGAAAAATCATTGTTTTTGCACTCTTTGACCCAGAGATCACATTGGCAAGGAATTTCATAAAAGGAAATCAAAGAAGGAAAGCTCCCATATATGCTAAGATTCTCATAGCAATAATTTGTGGTATCAAGAACTAGAAATAAAAATAGATGTCCATTGTTTAGGGAATGGCAAAACAAACTAAAGTATCTGAATATAATACACTTTACATATTGGGAAATGATAAAAATAATACAGAGAATCATAGAAATACATGTGTACTGATGATGGGGAGAAAACATAAAAACAGAAAAACAATATATATAACTACCCAAACAAAAAAAGAATGCATATGGTGAGCAAAACACAGCACAATATTGACTAATTTTGTTCCTGGAGAAGACATGAGATAATGTATTTTCCTTCTTTTGTTGGAGAGGTTAGGATTTGTTAGTGTATAACTTCGAATATTTACTATCGCATGATCTCGGCATCAACTAGTTTTCCTTAATTGTTCTCCAGTGCAGGAGAAGGATCAATGGGTAGATGGATCAGAGTGGGGAGGAGTCTCTGTGATATTATTACTGAGAAATATGAAAATATGGAATCAGTGAGAGGTAGAGATATGAAAGTCATTAATAATCACTTATTAGAAAACTCAATCTTAGTACACAAAGCAGAAAAAAAAATCTCCCACATTAGTGGGGTATGTTCAACTTTATTTTCTACAAAACTATTAAAATTCATTGGTCATAAGGCAAATAAAGGCAGAGAAGTTTTGGGTCTTACAATATAACTCCAAAACTTCCTGACTTGCTTGCTTTAATTAAAAGCATAGAGATAGATAATGATCTGTTATTTTTATAACTAGGGGGACGAAATTCTTTCTACCAATGCAAGTTGACTTGTTTTCTGCCGCTTCTCAGTTGCCCTAGGCAACTAAGATTTTAAATGATTTGCCCAGAGCCATAGAGCCAGTATGGATGAGACATAGAACTTGCCCAGGTCTTCTGGCTTCTATGCTATGCGTCTATTTAAAAGGTAGAGAAAGTGATGGAGAAAAGGAGATATCTGAGTGCTGACAAATAATTTCACGAAGTCAGGAGTTTCCTACTTTCTCAAACTCTTTATTCCCAGGTACTGAAGAAATGTACCTTCAACAGCCTTTGCAGATTAGTACAAGCTGACATGTGAAGGTTTGGTACTGGGAGGATATTATTTTCCACACTGTTAGTCTAGAATTATAGATCTGTATGAAGAGAGAGGCTTTTGTCATTCTGTGAGGTTTATATTGAGTGTTTTGTTTTTCTTTTACTAAAAATAATACACTAAAATGTTGAAATGTTGACAGCTAAAGAGAGTCCAGCCAAGCACCTTCTCTCAGGAGTCCCTTTTTAATCTCCACACCACAGTGGTAGGTTTCTGTCTTCCAGTTTACCTCATTTGTTTACCTTTCACTGAAGACCCCTATTTTCTCCTTTCTAGTTCATGACTTTATGGACTGTACATGGTTGCTAAGGCATTAGCAAACAAGAAAAGGATTTTGCTTGATATTTGTTTTTTGGAAATTTTATGCTGTTCCTTCATTTTAAAGATGTAATTTACTTTGGTAAATATTTTCTGACTTCTTTGGGGGAGGTGGCTTGGAATCTTTTGAATGTTTCCCTAGTCTGATGAATGTCACACAAAGGATAGTTATAATATTTATTCTTTTAAAAAAAATTTCTGGGAGGGCGAAGTCAAGATGGTGGAGTAGAAACAGGGCTTCCTTGCAACTCTGGCTCCCACCTCCCCCAATATATGTAAAAAATGACTCTATACAAACTTTGGAGCTACAGAACCCACAAAAAGACACAGAGAAGCTAACCTTCCACTGAGGACAGCCTAGCAGGCTGGAAGGAAGTGGTCAGCACAGCAATCTGTGAGCCAATCCCAGCCCTGCTAGAGCTGGAGGACTTAGCCCCAGGGCAGCCTGACCAGCTGCTGGCTACAGGGACTTCATATCACGTGTAGCTGTGGCAGTTTCCAGAATTATCAACCCGTAGATGCCAAGGACAAAGTGAGAAGTCAGTGCAGTGTGGACTTTGGGACCTGGGAATTCAGAGCAATCCAGCCTTTTCTCCTGGGCCAAGAAGGGTCTGAGGTACTGTGGCCCTGCAGGTGCTGCCTCATGACAGCTTCAGCTCCTGGTCTACAGATTGTAGGGGGACCAAATGACCAGTCTGAGGGGTAGTTGCTCTGGCTTTATCCTGATTGAATTTGGATTGTTGTCTAGGGTGGAGGCCCTGGGGTGTGTGACCAGCTTTCCAGAGCATGTGGAGGCTTCAGAGAGGGCACCCAACTAATACCCTCAGCAGCTGAGAAAACCCCAGCACTTTGGATAAAGCTCCTGTTTCTGGTAGCACAGTTCTACTGTGGCAAAAAGCCCGAAAGTCAAGTAAATTGACTGGCAACATGACCAAGCAAAGGAAGCAAAGCAAACATAGCAATCCAATTTTACTCTCCTATTTTGGGGATAAAAAGGATCAAAGCATGGAACAGGAAGAAGACAATGAAGTCAGAAGTCCTGCACCAAAACTTCCAAGAAAAATAAAAGCTTTTTACAGGCCATAGTGGAGCTTAAAAAGAATTTTGAAAATCAAATAAGAGAAGTGGAGGAAAAATTTGGAAGAGAAATGAGAGCAATGCAAGAAAATTATGAAATGAGAGTCAACAACCTGATTGAAGAAAATAACACCTTAAAAAATAGACTAACTCAAATGGCAAAAGAGGCTCAAAAAGCCAATGAGGAGAAGAATGCCTTAAAAAGCTGAATTTGCCAGATGGAAAAAGAATCTCAAAAGCTCACTGAAGACAATCATTCTTTTAGAATTAGATTGGAGCAAATGGAAGCTAGTGACTTTATGAAAAATCAAGATACTATTAAACAGATGCAAAGAAATGAAAAAATAGAAGGCAATGAGAAATATCTCATTGGAAAAACCACTGACCTGGAAAATAGATCCAGGAGAGATAATTTAAGAATTATTGGACTACCTAAAAGCCATGATCAAAGAAAGAACCTAGAAATCATCCTTCAAGAAATTCTCAAGGAAAATTGCAGTTTAGATCCAGAGGGCAAAATAGAGGTTGAAAGAATCTACTGATCACCTCCTGGAAAAGATCCCCAAAAGAAAACTCCTAGGAATATTATAGCCAGGTTCTGGAGTTCCCAGATGAAGGAGAAAATATTACAAGCAGCAAGGAAGAAACAATTTGAATATTGTGGAAAGACAATCAGGATAACTCAGGACCTGACAGCTTCTACATTAAGGGATCAATGGGCTTGGAATATGACATTCCAGAGGTCAAAGGAGCTGGAACTAAAACTAAGAATCACCTACCCAGCAAAACTGAGTATAATGTTTCAGGGGAAAATATGGTCATTCAGTGGAATAGAGGACTTTCAATCATTCCTGATGAAAAAAAACAGAGTTGAATAGAAAATTTGACATTCAGATACAAGAAGCAAGAGAAGCTTGAGAAGGTAAACAGGGAAAAGAAATCATAAGGAACTTATCAACGTTGAATTACTTATATTCCCACATGGAAAGAAATGATAATTGTAACTTATGAAACTTTTCTCAGTATGAAAATAGTAGAAGGAAATAGAAATGTATATGTGTGTGTATTATATATATATATATATATATATATATGTGTGTGTGTGTGTGTGTGTGTGTGTGTGTGTGTATGTGTGTGTGAGTCTATGTGTGAGTGTGTGTGTATACATACATATACATGTCTATATAGGAGGGTATTTGGGCATACAGATGTGTGTGTGTATATGTCTACAGGTATACATAGACAGAGGGCACAGGACCAATTGAATAGGAAGGGATTATATAAAAGGTGTAATTAAGAGGTGAGAATGGAATATAATGTGAGGAGATAGGGAGAGACAAAATGGGATAAATTATCTCATATAGAAGAGGCAAGGGAAAATTGTTACAATGGAGGGGAAGAACAGGAAGGCAAAAGGGAATAAGTCAACCTTATTCACATTGAATTTGGCTTAGGGAGGGAATGAAATACACACTAAATAGGGTATCTCACCCTACAAGAGAGTAGAGGGGAAGGGATCCCCTCTGATGATGGAAGGGAGGGCAGGTTGAGGGGGAGGGAAGTTGCAAGCACCCACTTTTGAGTAGGGAAAGGATGAAAGTGGAGAATAGAATGAGTGGGGGGTAGGATAGGATCAAGGGAAAGATAGTCAATCTTCCAAAATATATCCACTATGGAAATGTTTTGTGTAGCTACTCATGTACAACCTATATTCAATTGCTTATCTTCCCAGTGAAGGTAGGTGACAAGGGAGGAAGGGATAGAATCTGGAATCCAAAGTTTTAAAATCAAATGTTTAAAAATATACATACATATTATTATTAATATTTTACATGTAACTGGGAAATGAGATATACAAGCACTGGGGCATTAAGATCCACCGTACCCTACTGGACACTGGAAGTGGGAATGGGGGAAGATATGAGAGAGATCAAATTGAGAGAGGGGATATTCAATGGGAATGCTGTTTTGGGGTGGTAGGTAGGGAAAATGGGGGAGAAAATTTGTAACTCAAAATATTGTGGAAATGAATGATATAAAATTAAAAAAATGTTGATAACCATTTAAAAACAAATATGCATAAAAATGATTACAATAAATCATACCTAATAAATTTTTTCCTGAATAATACACAAAGCAATTTTGTTTCATGTAATTGATTTTTGTTAGTTTCATAAGCAGTTGCTAAGTTCTTTATCAAATCCTGATAATGATAAAACATAAATACAGAAATAAAGCAATATTCTCACTTAACGCGGAATATTAACAATTCTGGGCACCAATTATGTTAGGATATCCTCACACTGAAACTCCATTTGTTCCATTCCATTCTCTTCTCGTTACAGCAATTAAACTCCTAGAATTGTAGAGGGTAGGGAATTGTAGACGGTAGAGAAACAAATAAAGATGGGGTGATGGCAGGGGACAAAAGAATCATCATCCTCTCCTCAGAATTCAGGGAAGAACTTCCCCTTGTAGCTTTATAAAACCCCCAACTTCCCACATTGGATAATTGGCCAGTGTATTGTATTTTGCTATCCTTTATTAATAGTCAGGTAGGGGAAGGTAGGTGACACAGTAGATAGAATGCTGGCCTGAAGTCAGGAAGACTCATCTTCCCAAGGTCAGATCTGGCCCCTGGCCCTTGCTAACTGTGTGACCCTGAGCAAATCACTTACTTCTGTTTGCCTCAGTTTCTTCATCTATGAAGTGAGTTGTAGAAGAACATGGGAAACTGTTCCAGTATCTTTGTCAAGAAAACTCCAAACATAGTTACAAAAGTTGGGTCTGACTAAAAAATGGCAAACAACAAATATTAATAATTTTCTCTTAACTTTCTTTTTACCTTATCACTGATCCATTTTACAATTCCAAGACACTCTAATATGGGATACATTCAAATAAGTTTTAGGACACTTTGCCTCTATGACTCTAGATTCTCAACAATGGGGAGAGATCAAGATTTACTTTCTAGTTATGTAAGTACTAACAGTAGTGGGTTTAAAGAGACTTGCCCATTAAAATGTTTTCTTCCATTTGCATGTTTAGTTTTCTTAAAATAAATCAATTCCTTCTCATTGCAGATCCATCTAACCTTTCTGAAAAGTAGCACCAAACTTTTATTACCAACAAAAGCCAGAAGGGAGGGAAATACCATTCAAAATAACCAGCATATAGGACATCTCAATATTCCCACTAAAAGTTTTGCCACACCCTATATAAAATATGAAGGAATCTACCTATTAAAATACTGTATGAATTCAGCTACAAAATATTCTTTACATAAATCATGATAGATCTAAATAGAGATATGCTCATTGTTTGTGCTTGGTTGATAAAATTTAATACAATTTCAAAGCCAGCTAAAGTAATTTATGTATTTAGGACCATAGCAAACAAACACAAGTAAAGGATTACTGTTGAGAAGTTAAAAAAATAATGATAACATTCATCTGGGGTTGCAAAAGGGAAAGATTCTCAAGGGAACTGATTTTTAAAAGTAAGGAAGCAGATGTAGTGTTACTAAGTCCCAAGCTTTGTCCAAAGCAATGATCTTCTAAATTAGTTTGTTATAAAAGAAAGTGAGCAATTGGTGCAACATATTAAGTATTAAATGTGCAAAGACACTTTGTAGCATTGTATATAATACACTTGAAGACCTCCCCTATAGGGTAAGGACTGATTTTGACAAAAATCTCCTTAAAAACTAGAAAACACTCTGGTAGAAATTAAGTCTAGACCATCTCTTACCCTATAGCATAGAATTTGCTCCAAGTGGGGGCGGAGCCAAGATGGCGGAGTAGAAACAGCTCTTCCAAGCCTCTCTGCCCCCAGATTCCCCACAAACTATGTAAAAAAGGACTGTGAACAACTTCTGGAGCCCCAGCACCCACAGAACGACACAGAGAAGCTAACCTCCCGCTGAGGACAGCCCAGCAGCCCTGCAGGAAGGACCAGCGCAGCGGTCTGGGAGCCAGCACCGTGCAGTGCAGGAGCGGAGCCCAGCCGAGCCCAGGTCCTCATGAGCCGAGGTTTTAGCCCCAGGGCGGCAGGGCCAGCAGCCAGCTGGAGGAACCCCAGAACACCAGGATCTGTGGCGATTCCAGAATTATCAACATAGACATGCCTAGGACAAAGTAAGAGGTTAGTGTCCTATGGACTTTGGGGCCTGTATTTGGGGAATGCGTCAGCTCCCTCCCCTGGGGGCTAGAAGCCGCTGAGAGACACGCCATTTTGTAGTTTTCATAGGCATTTCCGGCTCCCAGCCTACAAATCGTGGGGAGATCCAGTGATCAGTCTTGGGGGTAATCGCTCTTGCTTTAACCTCCCTGGATCTGGATTGTGATCTAGGGTGGAAGTTGTGGGTGGGTTTACAGCTTGCCAGAAACGGAAGTTGCCCCCCACACGTTCAGGACGAAAATTCCTCTAGCTGGCCTTAAAGCCATAGTGTGGCAACAAGCCCAAAAGTCAAGCAATTAAGTGGCAACATGCCAAGGCAAAGGAAACAGAAAAATGCAACCCTAGACTCCTATTTTGGGGGCATAGAGCAGGAAAAGGACTGTGAGGTCAGAAGTCCTGCTCCAAAAGCCCCAGGGAAAACATGAGCAGGTTGCAGGCCATAGAGGACCTTAAGAAGGACTTTAAAAATCAAATAAGAGAAGTGGAGGAAAAATTGGAAAGAGAAATGAGAAGGATGCAGGAAAAGTATGAAATGAGGGTCAACAGCCTGACTGAGGAAAACAACACCTTAAAAAATAGACTAGCTCAAATGGCAAAGGAGGCCCAAAAGGGCAATGAGGAGAAGAATGCCTTAAAAAGTCGAATTTGCCAGATGGAAAAAGAATCTCAAAAGCTCACTGAGGAGATTCATTCCTTCAGAGTTAGACTGGAGCAAATGGAAGCTAATGACTTTATGAGAAATCAAGATGCTGTTAAGCAGATCCAAACAAATGAAAGATTAGAAGGCAATGTGAAATATCTCATGGGAAAAACCACTGACCTGGAAAATAGATCCAGGAGAGACAATTTAAAAATTATTGGACTACCTGAAAGCCATGATCAAAGAAAGAACCTAGAAATCACCCTTCAAGAAATTCTCAAGGAAAATTGCCCTGATGTTTTAGATCCAGAGGGCAAAATAGAGGTTGAAAGAATCCACTGATCACCTCCTGAAAAAGATCCCAAAAAGAAAACTCCAGGAATATTATAGCCAGGTTCCAGAATCCCCAGATCAAGGAGAAAATACTACAAGCAGCCAGGAAGAAACAATTTCAATATTGTGGAAACACAATCAGAATAGCCCAGGACCTGGCAGCTTCTACACTGAGGGATCGAAGGGCATGGAATATGATATTCCAGAGGGCAAAAGAACTGGGAATGAACCCAAGGGTCACCTACCCAGCAAAACTGAGTATTTTGTTTCAGGGAAAATATGGTCATTCAGTGGAATAGAGGACTTTCAAGCATTCTTGAGGAAAAAACCAGAGTTGAATAGAAAATTTGACATCCAGACACAAGAAGTAAGAGATGCCTGAGAAGGTAATCAGGGAAAAGAAATCAAAAGGAACTTATCAAAGTTGAACTATTTACATTCCTATATGGAAAAGTAATATCTGTGACTGATGATATCTTTCTCACTATGAAAATAATGGAAGAAGGGGGTGTGGTCATATGAATACATATGTGAATGTGTGTGTATATGGTTACAGTTATATGGATAGAAGGCATAGGTTGAATTTGTTGGGAAGGGAGAATACTCAAGGGATGAAATTATGAGGTGAGAGAGGAAAGTGGCAAGAGGAGATGGGGAGAGACAGGGTAGGGTAAACTATCCCATGTAGAAGAAGCAAGGGGAAGTGGGTGCAAAAGAGGGGGAGAATAAGGAAGGCTAAAAAGACAAAACCACATTCCCATTGAATCTGGTTCAGGGAGAAAATGACATACATAGTAAATGGGATATCTCAACCTGCAGCAGGATAGGGGGAAGGGGGATGAGAGGAGGGATGATGGATGGGAGGGCATCCTTGGGGTGAGGGGAGGTTGGAAGTACCCACCATAGAAGAGGGACAGGATCATGTAGGGAATGGACCAGGTGGGGGGTGGGATGAGTGGGAGGGAATTATAAGCAGCCTTGTACAATATATCTACTATGATAATGTTTTGCATAGCTAGACATGTACAACATATACTGAATTGCTTATCTCCTAAGAAGGAATGGGTGACAAGGGAGGAAGGAAATGGATCTGAAATTCGAGGTCGTAACATTAAATGTTTCAAATATATATAAATACTATTAGTAATACTCTTTCGCTTGTAAGAGGGAGATAAGATGTGCAGGCATTGGGACACAAAGATTCACCTTCCTCTAATGGAAAAGTCGATGGGGTATGGGAGAAGGTATGGGAGAGAGCAGATTGGAGGAAGTGATATCTTGTGGGACTGCTATTCTGGGAGGTTGGGTAGGGGAATAATGGGGGGAAAATGATTGTAACTCAAAATCTGGCGGAAATGAATGATGTAAAACAGAAGTTAATAAAGCATTTGTTTAAAAAAAAAAAGAATTTGCTCCAAGTGGATATATGACTTTGACATAAAAAGCCATATCATAAACAATTTAGAGGATCATGGAAGAAAATTGCTTTAATGAAGAGAGATAAGAACAGTGTTAATAACCAAACAGATGATAGAGAGATCATAGAAAATCAACTGGGAAATTTTGATGACATAAAATCAGAAAGGTTTTGTGCTGTTGGCAATGTTTTCCATTAAGTGACTAAAAACAAATTATGAATTTAATAGTACACCATTTTAGCGTAAGAAATAATGACAGAAACAGCTTTAGAGAAATCAGGGAAGGTTTGTTTTAACTAATGCAGAGTTAAATGAAGAGAACCTACAGGGAAATTTATACAATGACATAATGAAAAAATAACTTTCATCCTTTCTTCCTTTGCTATTTTAAAAACAGTACTTCTATGAATATCTGGGTACAAATTGGACATTGGTTTCTGTCTTTGGTTTCTATCATCTATATGCCCAGTATTGGGATTCCTGCATCCAAGAATGGGGATGGTTTAGTCAATTTAAGGACCTAGGTTTTTTTTTTTTGTTTAATTTATTGTCAGTTTTCAACCATTTCCACAAGATTTTGAGTTACAAATTTTCTCCCCATCTTTCTCCTACTCCCACCCCAAAATAGCAATTCTATTGAATTACACTTTCCCCCAATGTGCCCTCTCTTATATCTTCCTCCATCCCCCCCCCCCCCCTTTGACTTTCCAGTAGGGCAAGATGGATTGCTATACCCCACTGCCTATACATCTTATTTCCCAGTTGCATGTAAATATATATATTTAACATTTGATTTTAAAACCCACTCCTACTGGGACGAAAAGTGATTCAATATCAATTACACATGTGTAGTAATGCAAAACATTTCCATAGTAGATATTTGCAAAATAATGACTATATTTCCCTCTACCTTTCCTGCCCCCCACTTATTCTATTTTCTACTTTGACCCTGTCCCTTTTCATAAGTGTGTACTTCTTTTTTTTTTTAAGCAATTGGGGTTAAGTAACTTGCTCAAGGTTACACAGCTAGTCATTATTTATGTATGGGTGCTCATTTTCTGAGGCCGGATTTGATCTCGGGTCATCCCAACTCCGAGGCCGGTGCTCTTACTCACTGTGCCACCTAGCCGCCCCTTTTAGGGCAATTGGGGTTAAGTAACTTGCCCAAGGTCACACGGCTAGGTTTTTGTTTTGTGTGGGTTAAGTGTCTGAGGCCGGATCCGAACTCAGGTCCTTCTGACTCCAGGGTCGGCGCTCTACTCACTGCGCCACCTAGCTGCCCCATAAGTGTGTACTTCTAACTACCCTCGCTCCCCAATCTACCCTCCCTTTTATCATCCCCCTCCCTTATCCCCATTCCCACCTACTTTCCTGTAGGGGGATACCCAATTTGGTGTGTATGTTATTCCTTCCTTAAGCAAAATTCAATGAGAGTAAGGTTGACCCATTCCCTTTTGCCTTCCTGTTCTTCTCTTCCATTGTAACAGTTTTCTCTTGCCTCTTTTATATGACTTAATCTACCCTATTCTATCTC